>JACXGK010000524.1:0-76070 GCA_016801125.1 Novumbra hubbsi
ATTATTATTATTAAGCACAGCATTGGTTATAATGTAACACCCCTAATGATTGGGCTGTCTGCCCAATAACAATACTCCATTATATTACAAACTGTAATATTATTATTATTATTATTAAGCACAGCATTGGTTATAATGTAACACCCCTAATGATTGGGCTGTCTGCCCAATAACAATACTCCATTATATTACAAACTGTGGAGATGTAAGCTTAAACCGAAGACTTTTGTGTTAAAATGAACACGATTTGAAGGGAATATAACTGAAATATTTTAGAATGTTACACAGAGGCTTTCAATAAAGTAATCTGTCCACCTTCATAGGCAGCAAATGACAAGCCACGCTTACATGAGCTCATTTGAAAAGCGAGACTAGACCGAGCTTGTTATAACTTCTGAAAGAATGTTGTTGAAAATAAAAGGACAAATGGCTTCTCTTAATGTCCAGAATAATCCAACAGCCCTCTTGTTCGGCACATAGCCTGTTAAATGCATTTCAGTGGATGCAGCACTCTGGACAGGCTGCAGTGACAGTACAAAGACCAGTCAGTAAACAACCTTTTGGAAATAAAAAGGCAACAACTGCACACAGCCTAGTCTAGAGGGTTCTACCTTGGTTTGTTGGGTGTGTGAGTGTGTTTGGTTACTGCTCTGTCGGACAGGAAGAGAGAGGAGGCTTCATTGTTGGCGTGACATGGACCCTGTTTAATATACGACATGGCCAGTCAGCAGGACAGCTGGCAAGCACACACAATATTGTAACAATGGAACAAAAATACACCTGAATCAGCTAGAACGGCTCCTTTAGTTTAATCTCTCTAACACTCAATATGTAATTTAGTCTATTAAAAGAGAGTACTTGGGCTGCCCTTCCAAATGTAATCTTTCAAAACACTGTGTTTTGACTAACATACATGTTTCGGTGAATGATCAGATGATTTTAAACTCCTTTTGATTATGCATCATCTCAATGGCCACGCAACATCTCAGTGACCACACATCATCTCAATGACCGTTCATCATCTTAATGACCACTTATTCTGGTAAAAAACAAACCGTTTAATGTAGGTGTCCTTATGTATTAATTCCTAAAGTATTTCGGACTGCTAAAAAAGACAATTCCAAATTGTAATAACTGTCATATGTTGGGCTAAATTGATATGAGAAACAACTTAAGGTGTGGGATTTATAATGTCAAAGATTTGTTACCATTGCTTTGTCATTGGCATAAAAAACTAGTGTTGTTTAGACCGTTGTTTTTGTTATCTTAACCATCTTTCTAACCCTAACCTCAGTACTCTGGTGCCTAACCTTAATCATAACATAACCCTAACATTTCTTCTAACCATTATGCTAGTACTGTCATGCCTAAACACATCCTTGGTGTTAGCCTTAACCATGAATGTTATTCATAAGAAGTTTTTTTTTCATTGGAATCAACTAAGTTAAGAACCAACAAAATAGCAAAGCATTCTATTTTGCTATCCAAAACAAGGATATAATAGGCAGTCATCCAGGATGAATAGAACTGGGAACATGTTGATAGTGAACATAATTCCTGAGAAGCGCTGTTGCCATATCTTAAATTTGAATACATATTTTGCAGGATTCTAGCCCAAACAGTATAGCCAGTTTCAGTTCCATTGCATTTTTTTTCCCAGACAAACAGTAAGTGGCAAGATTTGCTATTCCATTGTTTGTGCAGATCAATCTCCAGCAAGTGTTTTTTTTGTTTACAAAATTCTAAATGTGCCAAACATTTGCGGTCCTTGAAAGCAAAGGGGTTTCTTGTAATAAGTGAGACCTATGCGCCACATTTCACAACACTATGATAGTGAGGTGTGTGTGTGCATTCAAAGTTTACATTTTTAAATTGCGCCAGCATGTGGCCAATTGACATGCCATTGTAAGAAACTTTGGCCCTTTGCCCTTCACCACCACATAGGTTGGCCTCTTAAGTCTTAATTCTTTCCTGAGAATTTCAAAATATTTTGTCAGAATTGTTATAAAATAAATAGCCTGCTAAACTTTCAGTATCCTAATGGTAGACATTCTAGTGATTCATCTGAATGGGATGCCCAGTAAGACCCTTACTGTCAATGGATGCAGCATCCTCAAAAACAGACAGCTACATACTAAAGCCTAGCAGCTGGTCTATAAATCGGTGGTTATACGCAGTTGTACGTGGTATTTTGATAATTTATTCCCCCTTATTGTTACAATGAGACCTTACATTTCTATTAATTTGTAATTACTTATTTTCTTTTACTTTTTTTTCCTACAATTTGTTGAATCCCAAGTTAAGTGTTAGCATATTTATTTTAAACCATGATTCAATTCCTAAGTAATACATCTGCATTTATAAATGAAACAATCCTAGCTTTAAATTGAAATTACATTGATGCACAACAGCACATTGGGTACATTGCTGCAACAGCTTGGACCTTACTTAAGTTCCGTGGCTACCAGGCTGTAAAGAAAATAAATGTCAGGTATCAGGTTTTGACGGCTATATATCTGTCTATTAGGTTTTGTTTATATTACTAGAATAAAAAGCATGAGCGTCTTAGCATGATTTTTATTATCATTTCTATGGCGTTTGCATTTACACCAGTATGTTGGAGATGTACCACGCAGGATTGTGGCCGTCAAAGTGGGAAAATCTAGTGAAATGCGTGCGCACTGCACAGAAACGTTACCGTTCTAACAGAATTGTCAGTTCAAACAAAATGATCAAACATCTTTGTTGATATGTCTCAGAAAATGTATTGTAATGTTAACAAGATAAAAGTCCCAACTTTCTGAGGGATCAAATCTGAGTTGATGTTTGCACATAAAGCTGTCCTGCAGACACCGACAAGCTGTACCTGCATGTACATGTAGGTGTACTTAGCAAATGCTATAGTAGTAATACTTAAAAACACCTCTTAATTACACCAAAATCTAAAAAGCTTAATTACACCAAAACCTAATTTCTCTAAGTTAATTCTGTTGGTGTGGAACAACACCAAGAAATACATTAAGACATAAAAAAGTACATTAAGACATTTGTGCCAATTTAATGAAAATTTTTTTTGTGAAGTATCTCATCTACATAACTATTCACACTCTTTGCCTTGAGAATCAATATTGAGCTCATATCTGTCCTGTCTGACTTCGTCCTTGTCATGTATCTTGGACGTGATTGTGAAGTCTCTTGGACTTGTGGCAAATCAAATTGATAAGATTTAGAAACCCACACACCTGCCTATATAAGGTCTCGCAGTTCAAAATGGAACCAAAGAAGTCCAAAGAACACTTGTGGATCAAAGGTAGAGATCTAGGGAAGGTTGCAAACATTTTCTAAATCAAATTGAGTTCCCTGTTGATCTGTTGCCTTACTGGAGAAACTTTGTAACCCTGCAAGAAGGGCCCTACTCAGGGAAGTAAAAAAACAAAAACAAATAGCCACTCTAATGAAACTTCAAGGTTTCTCTGCTGATAATGGAGAACATGCCACAATCTGTAGTTTTACACCAATCAGGACTTTGATTGTGGACAAAGTTGAAAACCCATACTAGAACTGGACCTTTAGAACAATCAGGGCACATGAGCCTTGGTCAGGGGGTCGATCAAGAACCCGATGGAGTCACACACACTCTGACACATCGTCAGTCCTTGGAGGCAACGACTCCACCCATTTATTTAGTTTCTGCATATGCCTCATAAAGGTTTGTACACAACCCTGAATATTATGTTGTTGTATAGGCTGTGATGCTGCTGTGTTATTATTAACTTGTAGGCCACTACATCCAAAATGGTTCCTGAATTGTAAGTGTTACACAAGCTTTACTAACTGAATACTAAATCCTAAGTTACTTTAGATTTCTCCCTATTGGATAACTGGGCCATCATTAGAGAAGCAGCACTTTTGCATGGGTTTGTGTGGTGAAGCATTGTTGTGCTTTTACATGCTTTATTTTATAACAATCAAGCCTAGGTTGGGAGAATCTTGAAGTAAACACAGACAAAGCCCAAACATGTCATAATGCTGTGTCTAAATGTATAAAAAATTAGAAAAAAAGAAGATAAATCGACCTTGACGGGTTACATATCGGTCCTAAATGCAGTCTTGGTAGATTGTCAAAATACACTGGGTTGTTGATGCACATTTTCATAATAATATTGTGTTATTACCTTGCTCAGTTACTTAGCTTGGCTAACTGCCTATTTTTGGTGTTGTAGTCAACGTTCATAACCTGTTAAAATATGCTTTTAAAAGAAACATAGTTTGAAATGTGTAATTGGTTTTCAATGTAATATTATTTTCATGGAATTGCGGACTATTCCAGGAGACCCATTATAGTATAATGTGACTGGTGCTTATTTATTAATGCTAATAAAAAAGTTTTATAGCCATAAATCATAACTGTTTCTGTTTTTACAGTGACCCTCAATGATGAAACCATTCAGACAGATGAGTCAGCAGTGGAGTTAGTTAGTGATCCGACTTCAGTGAGTATTTTTGTAGTTCATGTTTATAGTTCATGTTTTGTTTTCTTTTAAAATTGTTATTTTTTCATTTGGGTGGATCACACTCCACTCTTTTACTTTTAATAAGCTATATACGTTATCACTGCTAATAACCAAAACATTAAGGAACTTAACCCTAACGTGACCTTACTTACTTTTCTATAACAGAAAATCCAAGTTCACAATAATCCTGACTTGTAGCCTTATTCACTTCCAACTAAGTAACGGAGCTATCATTCCCAAAGCATGATAACACACAATAAAATGAAGAAATCAGTCATTTGACAAAATCAAACTCTCTTTAAAAGCCATGGTTTCAGTGAGAACCCAGACTAATCATGTTTATTGTAAGATCTGAGATACTGCAGCTGCAGTAGAGTAGCCATAGCCACACATTTTGTTTAGCAAAATGTCCCAAAATGCAGCCATTATCTTTTTTTTATAATTCTGGTGTTATATTTCCCACCTTTTTTGGAAACAGGGTTGTGCATTCTTTATTCTCTTCAATTTTCATGTGTCTAACTATCACATGTACTATATCTTTGTTCTTGAACTTGACGGATCTTGACTATTACAAATAGGGGAATAGTCCATTTGGTAAGCTCTGCAAGTCGCGTGCTGGGTCCCAAGTCTGCTGGTCGAGATGGACGTGGCAAAGCCCCAATAAATAGAACATTGTATTCAAAATGCCTTTTATTTGCCATTGACAATGGCTGTCTAATGATGGTAATGTCGTAATGTGTAATAAAATGTAACCTCATATTAATCCTAATTACTATTCATCCTTCTCTGCATGTTCAGGCAATGAGTGATGGAGCCAGGTTCGGTGGTCCGTGCCGTGTTTGAGTTCCTGCCCAGTGTCCCTGAGGAGCTTCCTCTCTTTACTGGGGATGTTATCGAGGTGCTCAATGTCGTGGATGAGTTCTGGTTGTTTGGCAACAAGGATGGAGTCACAGGTGGGGGGCCAAAATGTTGTGGTCATTCAATATTATCCCTGCCCAAACTAAGTAATCATGTGAATGAGCTTTCCGTTTGTCCCCTGATTTACAGTGCCTGGCAAAGGTAGTGAGACTCAGATCATGTGAAGGAGCTTTCCATTTGTCCCCTGATTTACAGTGCCTGGCAAAGGTAGTGGGACTCAGATCATGTGAATGAGCTTTCCATTTGTCCCCTGATTTACAGTGCCTGGCAAAGGTAGTGAATTCTGAATTTAATTAGCATTACATTGAATTAAGGCAGGTGCTATTATTATCATCACCAGAGCATGAAAAATTAATGTAATTGCTATGTATGAACTCCAATCACATGACTCTGAACCACTCTAGTAATTTTGCTCTGAAGACATCATGTCGTCGTTTCATTTTAATTGATAAAATGATATCCTTTTATGTGTTGCTGTCCTTATGTGAATGTGTACAGCCCATTACCTCTTATTCCCAGATTCAGCAAGCAACTTCACCAAACCCACTAATTCTACCATTTGTTGTGCTCATTTGATGAGTGCTTTTAGAATGCGATGTAAAAACAAAAAGGCTAAGCAACATTTCTTGTTCAGAAGCTTGATGCCGTTCCAACGCTTGAGTTGACACTGACAATTTTAGTAGCATCCATGAATTCCTATTTACCAGTGCACTGCTAGCTAGCTAGTAACATTAACATTAGAGGTTGTCTAGCTACTATAGCTAGCTAGCCATATAATGGTCAAATGTTTGTAAGCACACGTACACTTGATGTAAAAGAAAACTGGTCTCATCGGACTAGGCCTTCTGCCACTGCTCCATGGTCACAGATCCGACGCTTCGGTACCCATTGTAGTCTCTTTGGATGGTGGACATGAACACCCTCGCCAGTCTGTGCGTTGTGGCACATTCCTCCCATAATTAACATGTTCTGTGGCTTGTGCCACAGTAGAACTTCTGTTGACTAATGTCCACTTTTGATCCATGAACCGTACAAGTCAGGGGAGAATTATTTATTATTAACCTCCAAAATGTTGTCCAAGATGTTGACCTACCATCGTTTTTACATGTTCTCCAATAATTATAAAGTTAAGTCTTTTATGCCAGGACACATAGGAAGTGGTCTGTTATTATAGCCAACCCTTACACCGTCTATTATAAGAAAAGTAAATCCTAAATTGTTTTCAGAGTCCTATGCCGGTCACACACACAGTTCATATAAGGTGGTATGGACAGGGTGGGTGGGACCCATTAGTAATGGTGCATCGCATGTCCTACCCAGTGGCTTTCCTCTAGTTGTCAGTCACTACTATCATATATTGTGTCAAGCTTAATTCAATTACTTTTCATGCCCATAATTTGATAGTTCAGACCAGCCTGTGTGTGTGTTCATAATGCTTTGGCTCATCAGTGTAGCAATTGAGAATTGCCCAGGAAAACATGGACCTGAAAATCAAGCTGTTGGACATATTTCCCCTTGACACATGAGCCATGCATTCAAGTAGCATTGGGAACTTTTATTTTGATTCGATTCATTTGAAGGCTGTTTTCACTACAAAGGTTAACTTATTGGAGGAGCTACACATGAATCTCTTTTCGGTGCCAGTAGCTTGGGAAGTGTAATATGTTTGGAGGTTTGTTCCAGTTATACCATGTGAAGGATGGCCATGGGAAATGGCAATTCAGAACCACTGGTTTTATCAGGTTAGCTCGAAAGCAGTTACGTAGGTAGCGCCTAGTCCTGCCCCACTAACCTTGGACACAAATGCAAAAAAGCATTTGCATGGTTACAGCTATACCACAGGCTACGGAAATGGAAATTCAAAGGCAAATGACATTTTAGCTAGTTGTAAGCATTTTAATCATTTTAGTAAGGCCATGTGGAGCCATAAACACATTGTTTCTACTATTCCATTTGTAGAAATTCTACTATAATTTATTATTATTCCTTTAACAAGGAAGGCAGACCGAGACCAATGTCTCTTTTACAGCTAAGACCGGCGTGTACATGTTTACACTAGGGCAGTTTAGGGCACAATTCAGATTTTCACTACATTATGATCTTGGCCCAAATAATTCATGATAACATGAGAAAATATGAAGAAACAAGGAATAATGTTATCAGTCAAATTCATCTTCAACTTTGTTTATTGTGTGTTTTGTCTCTTTTTTTGGCTAATGAAATATGATTGCAGGGTGGTGGAGAGAGAGTCTGGAACCATAACTGTACAAATGATAAAAGCACAATCACACTGAATCGGGTTTTAAGAGACAGACTTTTCTTGTCTGCGCTTGTTGGTGTAATGGAGCTTTCACTTTTCTAAATTTTCTCAATTTCTCACTAAGATATCCAGACATTAAGGTATACTTTTTTACTAATTGTCCCAATTTGTATTATTTTATCTCTTCTGTAGAATGTTAATCTTGATTCCCCTTTAGATTTACAAGTATTTTGTAAACAATTATTTATTTATTTAGAAGTAAATAAATTTTTTTTTTACAGAAAATGTAACAGCATCTTGAATTCTTTTTAGGGTTAGGCCAATGGTAGATTTATTCAATCTGTAAATACTGGGAGCTTAAACAGCACAGGGGTTCATTACTTAAGCAAACAAAACATGTCTGTTGTTTGTATTTCTTACTTATTTTGGCCAATGTTCACCTCATGTCTTCATAAAAATCATGTCAACATAAAAAGTGTATTTTTTTTAAAATAATTCTTCAAACAGAAACAACTGTATATTATGTAACTTTTATAATTTCATCAAATAAAATAATTGATCAAGCATCAACTCTTTTGCAAGGCACTGAATATTGTTTTCCATTGTCTCTAGGGCAGTTTCCCAGCACCTTTGTGGAAGCCGTCACCATTCCCAGCACCAAACCAGAGGAAAAACTGTATGTGTGTATCAATGACTTCAATGCTACAGGACCAGGAAACCTCCCCCTGCAGAGAGGTATGTGGACAGACGTATAGAGACCTGTGTTTGTGTCTGGGTGTATGGCATGGGTGACGTCTTGGTATATTTACATTATGTTATGGAAACAAGTTGTCTACCTTCTTCAGAACTGGATAACTGGCTTTGTTTGCATCATGATTTAATAGAAAACGCATAATATTGCTTATGTTAGCTCTCATGAAGCTGTGTTTGAGATTAGTGTATTTAAACTCAGGCTATCCTTTTTTTCCCCTTTTCTTTTTAAATAATTTGTTTGGTCCTGCTGGTCCTGCGATCAACAGGGAGGGGACTGTGGATCAGTCTCTCGGATTTGTGAAGCGCTTGAGATGGTCACATGCCCACAATGACCTGTCTTTGCCATACTGGCCTGAAGCTCTTTCAAAGTTTCCATTGGCTTCTTGGTCGCCTCTTGGATCCGTCTCTTTGCCCAGTCAACCAGTTTGGAAGGATGGCCTGATCTACACCACCATTCAGTAGTTTTCTTTGTTTTCAAAAGAAATGCAGTTTTTGTGGAGTTTGCTTATCCACGTTTACCATTTTGAAATGCTAAATAATAATTAGAAAACCCTTTTGCAGTTACGTTAGCAGAGCTGAAGACTGTTGTGCTGATTAAGGAAGCAACACAAATGGCCTTTTTTGCATACTAGTTATTTTAGGGTGCTTCTTTATGTTTACTTTTTCACAAAAAGTGAAATAATGCAGAATACCTCAAAACTATTTAATAATACATGTAATCATGGAGTCACCCCACAAAACAGTTCAGGAAACAATTCAGAAATGTTTACCTTAGGGATATAAATCTGTCCGGGTAGGAAGCTTAAGCAATTGTGAATCAATGGCACATGTTTTGGTGACAACAGGTGCACTGGAGAGGCAACAGCAAGGCAACCCCAAAAGGGAATGGTTTGGCAGTTAGTGGCCACAGACAATTGCTCTTCCTTATCTTTTCTGACTGATTCTTCTCTGGTTTTGCCTTTTGCTAGTGTCCTTGTCACTAATGGTAGCATGAGGCGGTACCTGTCGCTCATTCAGGTTGCATAAGTTGTCCAGCTCCTCCAGGATGGCACGTTCCTGGATAATGACGGCATTGATGCTATTGACCTCACATTCCCCAGACCCGTATCCAATTATGAACCCCATTCAACCCTACAGACTGTCCAGGAGCTCACTGATACCCTGATCCAGGTCTGGGGGGAGATCCCCCTGGACACCATTTGTCATCTGTCATCAGGAACATGTCCAGACGTGGTCTGGAGGGCATACAGGCATGTGGGGGCCACACACACTGCTGAGTCATATTATGTCCGAAGGTTTTGAGTGACTAACACAAAGAAGGGTTCAATTTAAGAGACCATGAGTCACATAATGAGTTGTAATTTCGTATGTTCACTTTTCTGTGTTTGTTCTCAACAAATTACACAATGTTCAGTAAAGATTTGGATCTTTCCTTTTTCCTTTATTGAGCCCCAATATGTGACTTAAGTGTTCCCTTAATTTTGAACAGTGTACATATTTGCTTAAATAAAACAAACTACCTTTTTCAAGTATATTAACCTGAGTAGGCAAATCCGTTACCAGGGTTGGTTAACTCTTGAAGTTTCCTGGTCTTCAAGGAGTAAATCTGCAATTAGTTCATTATAATAACTGCATTGTTATTATAAAGTAAACAGTGTACTTCTTTTTATACCACTCAATATGGTGGTTAGGGGCCTTCTTAACAGAGAGTATGTTACTGTTTTTCAGGACGGCTGTGAGTTGCTTTACAACACTATTCGTTTTTTGGTTTTATTATGCTTCGTCTTTGTATGTTGTATTCTATTTATTATTAGTTTTTCAGGGCTTATTATAACATTTTGAAATTACTTCCTGCCTAAATAAAAGCAATCATTGTAGCATTTTAAAGTGCTTGTCCATTGGAATTACATAAGGTTAAGGACACAAGAAAAGACTTGTATTGTAGCATGGTATTCATTCTTGAAATTGTTGCCACAACAAGTTCATTTTACGACCTTCTCCCCACAGCTTCACTAGATGTCACTAGTCCTGATGAGGAATTGGACAAACACTGTAAAATACTGACATCGTTGTCATGTACCAATTCAGATGCTTAAAATGTGTGATTGTAAGGCAAAATATGGAGTCTAGAAACGTTGTAATTGTGCAATATCATTTATTAAAAAAATAAATAAATACAAACACTTTTGCACTAGGTCCTAGAAGAATGCTCTTGTATATCCACGGTGAAAGAACTTTTGTCCCATTGAGATTGTATCTTAAACCGTGCAACTTTATAAGATATTTAAAATGCAGGCAATTTATGCTGAAAGAGCAGTGGGATTAATATAATAGGGCAGATGTGCAGTACCACCAGCATTAAATGTCTTATATTAGTGATCTGTTAGTGGCATGTAGTTTCCCCATGTACATTTTTGTTCCGTATCAGCTGGACTTCTGTGCACAGTGGGAGACGGAGCCTGGAATGTGACCTACCTCACGTTCACTGGGGAGTCTGTTATGTCTCGGTGTTCAGCTGACCCCATTGTAGCCTTTAGGTTTATTATAGTGTTAATTCAGTGTAGGGAGATCTTTGTTTTTACTACACCTGTGACAATAATAGTCGAGTTAAAAAAAAAAGTAAATCCTCCTTTGAAATCATGTCTTGATATTGCATCTTTGGGTAAATCATACAATTTCCAAAATGAAAATCAGTAGCATGTGGATGTGCGTTGCGCACGCTCCCCTTGCTAAGATAAGTCTTTTACTGTGGGGTGCTTCTTGTTTATCTCTCTTTGTTATTCTACCATCTCATTGTTTCCATCTAACTAACACTCCTTTCTTTCCCCCACCCCTCTCTCTCTCTCTCTCATTAGGTGATGTAGTGGCAGCTGAGGTCAGTGTGGACCCGCTGACGGCCTGGCTGAGGGCTCGTAATGCTTGGGGTGCCCGTGGCCTCTTTCCTGTGTCCTGTGTGAAAGAGCTCCACCTGTCGGGTCGCTCCAGGCAGCTGTCAGAGCGCTGTGCCCAAGCCCAGGCCTCCGAACTCCCCCCGTATGCGTTGGGCCAGGCCAGAGCCCTAATGGCCCTCCACGCACAGCTCCATGAGGAGCTTGACTTCCGTGAGGGGGACCTCATCACCATCGTTGGCTTGCCCGAGTCTGGCTGGTTCGAGGGAGAGCTGCTCGGACAGAGGGGGATTTTCCCTGAGGGATTTGTGGAGCTTTTGGGGCCGCTGAGGTCACCACATGAAACAGATGCAGACACCATGACTGAGCCTTTGACCCTTGAGCTCTACAGTGTAGGTGAAGGTGTTGAGGAGAAGGAGGAGGAAGCGTTTTCTGTTGAGGTGGGAGGGGAGGTGGGAGTCGAGGACAAAGAAGAGGACGGGGTGTATGGTGTAGCACTGTATGACTTTCATGCCTTGGAACCAGGTGAGTTAGATTTTGACGTGGGAGACCGTATCCGGGTGGTCAACACCCTGGAAGATGGTTGGCTAGAGGGCGAGCTGAGAGGGCGATCCGGGGCCTTTCCTTGTCGCTTTGTCAAAATTGAGGACAATGGGCGAAACGAGACAGAATGCTCAGAATCTGTTGAAAGAGGAGAGGTAGCGGAGGACAGCAGCGGCGCCTTAAACTACAGTTTCAGTCAGCAGGACCATAGAGAGACTGAGTGTAGTTCTATGTGGACACCCAAAGAAGACCAAACAGTGTGGGACCTGGATTACTTTGAGAGGCCAGGGGAGATGCGAGGACATACTACCACAGATTGGCTTCAGGAGACTGCAAGCGGGCAAACACAGCCCCAGAGACCCAGCTCGACTACACCAGCCAGGCCCAGGCATCCCCCAAGGCCTAGACTTTCAGCTTTGGGTAACATGCATCAGGTCAGCCCTACCAGCAGTGATAGTAGCAGGTCTAGCCACCCTAATACAACCCTGCCACATCCACACAACAGAGCCAAAAGCCTATCTAAAGCTAGTGGCAAGTCTGCCTGGTCCAAGGATAATGTGGTCTACCTTGGAGTACCGGAGGCCCGCACTGGCAATGGAAAAAGTCCTGGTCTGGGCAAAGCCTTGTTAAATCTAGTAGTGGATGGACACATGCAGCAAAAGTCGACCCAACACTCTACTGTGGACAATGCCGACCTGCTACTTGGTTGCCATGGTGACCATATTGCGCTGTCCCAGCAGAAGAAACTGGGCTCCAATGGTCACCTGCCCAGCTCAATCTCCTTGGATGCCCTGGCAACATCGGCTGGTGACCTAGAGACCAAGTTATCCCAGCAGCTCTTGCAATTTGAAAGAAGCCTGCCGGGGCAGGAAGAGGCTGATGCCACCAGTGACCTTGTCAGGGACGTTGTGCAGGCTGCTGTTGGGAACAGCCGAAGTAGAGAATCCAGCATCTCCCGGCGCTTGTCCTTACGGGAATTTAGTAGCAAAAGCGACATTGTGAAAGAGTCCTCCCACTCCCGAACGACTCTCCCCCAACCTTACTCGTCCCTGGAGAGACGCAAGACCCTCCGACCCCCTCCGCCTCGTCCGAGTATGTTCCACCCCTCCACCCGAGCTCCATACAAACCAGCACGCCAAGCACCTCGACCACCCCCGCCCTTCGCCAGGCAACCACCACCACCACCCCAAAACAACCTCCAAAGCTGTGGAACCCGCTACTGCATCCCGGAGGAGGGGGATAGGTCCGCAACAGAGGTTGATGAGAGGGCAGAAAATGCTGAAAGTGCCTTTGGGGACTTGGCTCTGGAGCAAGAGAGAGAGATGGAGCGCCAGATCGAGATGGAAAGGGAAATAGACATAGCGGATGAGATGGAGAGGCTAAGGGACGAAGACCGAGCGAATGAGATGGAGAGGCATATCAAGATGGAAAAGGACATGGACAGAGCGAATGAGATGGAGAGGCAAAAGCAGGCACATCAGGACGAAGAGTACAGGTTGCTGTGGAGGCTGCAGGAGGTGGAAAGAGACATGGAGACGTACAGTCACACCTCCTTGGCGCTCAGGGCCATGCTGGAGGAGGAGGACGAGGAGGAAGAGGAGCAGTCAGCCCATCTGCAGGCCCTGGAGAACCAGGAATTCTGCACGTATACACTTGAGACGTTGGCCTTGGAACAGCAGCATCTACAGCAGCAGCTACAAGGTAAGCCTCCATTTCCATGGTATCATAGAAACATGGATTCACTCATCCCACCACAAGATTTAAAGACGTGCACATACTATGGTCATTCAGAAACAAGTCCTTTATGCCCTTGTCCTGTCTGAAAGGATTACATGGTATTATGGTTTTGCAGAGGTAAATTTTTAAACTGCTATATGGGCCAGACATTTTATGCAGAAAAGTAATAAATACTTTTGTCTGGGAATTCCTCTTTCATCATTATCTTTTGGTGCAACCAACATTATGTCTCTACTTTGGATTAAATCAATTGATTATAGCCATGTACCAGGATATCACATTGTGTATTGACATGTGAGAGACCCTATGTTTAGAAGAAAGATTTGCAAGTCTATTACTAATTAAACATATTTTTAAAGTTTACATTTCTCTCCCTGTCAGCCACAACAATTACGTCATTCTGTGCAACCGCATAAAAATATACAAATATTACACTTTTTTGTTGACATTTTAAAATTTTTGTTGTCATTTAGCCAACAATCTTATCCAGAGCAACTTATCTATGAAAAGTGTGCATTTTTTCACGTGTGACCAACATGTTTCTGTGAGAAAAGGCATGTGGTGTAACTACACTTATCATCCACAGAAATTCCTATAACACCATATGGCTGAACCAAATTATACATTAATTACATTTTTTATTATTATTTATATTGTACACACAAACATTCTTTATGTATTTTTACCTATTACATATTTTTGTTGAAAGGGATGTTTTTTAGTGCACATCAACTACTAATTTAGAAAATAGTTTATATAGATATATAGAATATACAGAGAGTATAGAAAGGCACAACCCCTTTCATAATCTTTACCTTTTGTAGCCTTACAGATTAAAATTAATACAAACAAAATCTGGCTATGTTTTATACACACTAACCTGCAATATCCCAGTGGAAATAATTGTAACAAACTTTGAAAAGTAATTACAATTGAAGTGGTAATATAACTGATTTGTATAATTGAACACCTCCCCGAGGAAATACTTGGTGGAACCACCTTTCACTGGAAGTCTACGATGAGTCTCTTTGAATGTCTATACTGGTGTTGCCCATTTATTTAATACTCAACAGAATAATAATGATATTCTTAATTTATAACTAAAAGCCACATAGACAATATTGCAAAATGCATGTCTAGAACTTGAAAACATGAGCAGATGTGAAAGGAGTCATCTGCCTTAGCACATCTGCGTACAAAATAACATTTTATTCTGAATTAAGAATATAAAAACTGTTTATTAATTCATGAATAAATGGGCTACTGTGCCTATTGGGACAGTTTGCAATGTAATGTAAAAGCCGCAGTTTCTTAGTATATTTTTTTTAATTAAGCATTGTTTAATTGTGTATTGTTCAATACATGTTTTTATAGATAAAAAATCTAACCATTTCAACCATTTGCTTTATATTTTATAGCATATAAGATTTTTACATTTTACTTTCTACCTGTGCTATATCAAATTTTCGAATGTCTATGGGAATAGTCATTGGAATCTCATTTTCTAGTTGTTGTAGCCAGATTGAAGTTTTATTCTCGATATTTACAAGATTATATGTTGAAACTATCAAATCAAAATCCTATTAAATATCCATCATGCATTGGTTATTTGGCACACTGTGCAGGATTTCAGGTTAAACAAAACTGAATTACTTGTGTTTCACTTCTTAAACCAATGTGAGCCACTAAGTGACAAAAATGCTGACCACTAGCCTGGGACAAGTATTCCAAATCATTAGGCTGGGACCAGTTTGTTGTGTCAGAGTTAAACCACTAGTGGAAAAAAATTGAAATATAGAAATTCACAAAATCAATCATGTTTGCTAGAATGACAAGCCATCTAGTTGGCTCCTAAGACTAGGCCTAACCATTGGATGCTTTGTCTGTCCTTCACAATTAGCCTAAGACAGTATTACAAAATGTTTGTTCGCTAAATATTTGTTTTTGCAGAGGACATTTCTTGATATAGCCTGTTGTTTTTAAGTTAGCAGCTAAGGTTATTTAGAGTTGTAAATTGTTTCTGAAATCCCCCCTGTAGACACTAGAGGGAGAACCTTACCAATTGTTCTTTAAACATTGTTGCCTTTATGGCTACAGTCTCCCTGTTGTCAAATGAATACTTCCAGCAGGACAATAAGCCCTGTCACAATGCATGCGTCATCTCAAGCTGTTGCCAGTAACATCCTTAAGGATTGTTTTTAGTACTTTGTTGAAACCATTTCCTAAAGAATTCCGAATGGGTGTCCGACCTAATAGTGGCAGCTGAGAGTGAACGGTGGCTTCTAACCACTCCACAGTATAAAACTCACTGTTTGGCATGTTCTTGTCTTGCATATTGGAATGGAAGCTAATTGCCACACCTTGATTTATGAGAGCTTTTTCTATGACGTGTCAGTGTGACTCAACACAGGGTGTCTTATGGCATTATTTAAATTTTTAGGGATTGTCGACTATTTCTTTTCATTCAATATTGACTTTTATTATTTTGCTATTCAGTAGATCTCGTCATGCTCGTATCTTTAATTGTATCGGTTTGTAACATGTGATTCTGGTAAATACTTGTTATCTGAGGGATGGAAAAGCCCAACAGTTTGATCACTGGATCATATATTTGAAATTGCCCCATGTATTTCAGAACACTGGTTCTGGAGGCGCTGTAACATACAATGTAATTTACGGTGAAGTAATATTGAGCGTATCCGTTTGAACACTTTTGTGAAGAATACATCCTACTTGAGCACCCAGTGTTATAGTAGTTGAGTTGCTGTGTAAAAGATCAGATGACGTATCTAGGTGTACCTATGTTTACCTAAACTGTATTTATTTTTGTTAGATAGTTTGTTTGAAGAAAGCTCTGTTTTGTCAAATAAAAACAAACGTTACTATTGTAGATCTATTTCTTTTTTTCTTTGTTTTTTTAAGTACTGGACTGGTGGGCAATGGACAGTTAGCTTGAGGTGTATGTATGTGAAAGTGCTGCAAAAGTGGATCCTCTTGTAATTGGCTATTTGATGAACAGGAAAGTGGGGTATGTTATTCCCCTTGCTAATGAATAGGGCTGGTGTTTTTCAGACCGACATATACCATAGACTCTGAACCCAGGGAAAGGCGTTCAACAATAACTCATTGTAGAGGCAACAGCTACTTCCCAGGTCACTGTACATTCTTGAATAATCAGACCTTGTACTCTACAAAGCCCTTTACTCCTCTGTAGTACCCTTTCATTCTCAAACACACTCACACACACACTTCAGATATTCCTGTGAAAAATAAAAGGCTTTTCTGATTACATCATGTGAATATGTTCATGTGTACAGTCATTGTTCACTTCAAATGTAGGGCAGGAGAAGCTACAATCACAGTTAATTTGCCAGTATTTGACTTGATTAGGTTCTGACCACGTTTACACTGAACATGCTGAAATATTAGTTATTTTCAGAAGATCAAAAAAAAGCCAAATGTAGATAATATAGCAAAATACAGCTAGGGAATTGTCTATAAAAATGTGTCAAATTAATAAACTGTGGAAATAAGGAAATGAATGCTGCTTGGTGCCAACACTCACAAACCCCAAACATATGCTCATGAAGAGTTAATATCCTTCCTCTGTAGAAAGTAGAAAATCTGGCTCAGCAAGCCTGGGGTTTTCAGTAAACAGATCCTCAGACCAATGGAAACCCTGAGAGGGTTTGTGGATTTGTACTACTTCACAATTCCGTTGAATGAGATGGCAAGAGTAGTCCCTCCTACTTCCACCTGCCCCTCCCCCCAACGTAATTTGCTGAGGCTGCCAGGATGAGAAGGATTTGGTTACACATACCGGGAGGTGCTTGAGTGGGGCAGTCCAGTTCCAGCAGCTCTGTAAGGAGTGAGAGAGTATGTCTGACAAGTGGCTACGTTTCCTGCAACACTGTGCTTTGGAATGCCGTCGTTTTGGAAGGTAGAACAATAACTAAGAGCTGTGTAGGAAACTGCACCATGAAGGGTCAGGTAGTAATTGGCCACCCGGGTGGATTTGGAGCGGTGGACTGGAGCTTTGGCCCTGGGGTTCCCCCACAAAGAGGCAGGAGTGTCGAGGAGTTGGGGGACTGTGGCTGGGCCAGGGAGAGAGAAAGGCTAGTCCATCTGCAACAACTACATCAACTCCAGTTTCAGCAGCAGCAGCAACAGGTGGTTGGATACCAACACTATGGGCCAGTTTCAACGCCAGGGGTGGCCCCTGAGTCTGTGACTGATCGAGGGCAACGGAACCAGGCCAACCAGAGGCATGCAAGTTGGGAGTATGAGGACTATGACAGAGTGCTCAATAGGACCATTAGGCCTCAAAGCAGGGACCTTTATTTCAGCTCTGCCTCAGATAATGGCCCCCTGGAATCTCGGAAAGGGCAAGAATGGACTGGTAATCATTGCTTCTATCAAGGCCCGGAGGAACGCCACTACCAGGAACACAACAGCGAGGCACAAAACAATGACTACATTGATGACCACAGGAGTCGAGCTCGGTATGACATAGACAGGGACAAATATGACCGCAACGACGGGGAGTATTACTACAAAGAGTGTGACCACTACAAAGAAAGAGATGGTAGGCATGATGACGGCAACAAACAGAGATATTGGGACCGGGAAAGGGAATATTATCGAGAACACAATTGTTATAAAAGTCAAGACCGCGATGACTCATCCCGGTATGATCACATGGACCAGTACAGACCGAAAGATATAAGTCGCTATGATGACCAGTACAACCAGAAAGAGCTGGAATATTTTGACAGTAGGCTGAGCAATAATGACCATGTGAAAAAGGACTACTTGGACCACAGAGATGAGGACCGCTATGCGAAAAAACACTGTATTCACAAGGGAGATTACTACGACTGCAAGGAAGAAGACCTCTACGACCACAAACACAAGGATTATAATGACTGTAAAGGCAGGAACCTTTATAAGTGCAGAGAAAGGGACCACAGTTATATTAAAAAGAGGGCGACTTATAGTCTTAACGACCAAGACCTCCACAACGGCAAAGGAAAGGAGCGTTGTGATCGTAAGGAAGAAGAGGAATTGGAAAACTACGACCGGGATGCAAAAGAGCACTTTGACCGCAGGGCACGATACCTATACAGGGATTTGCACTCAATGTCGGTTGATTCCAAATATGAAGAATACCCCTCCAGTGGCAGCAAGAGGCGTTTGGAGGAAGGGGTTGAGGACCCATACCGCAAGGTGCTGGCACGGGACCGTCTCCCCTATGAAGACTCTTCCACCCTTGACCGTAAGACGGGCCACATTGAGGACTGTGAATATTCTGGTAGCCTTAGGGGGCATGTAAACCACACCAGAAGGCTACATAAGCCCCTCTACATGGGCTCCCTTGACCGTAACAGTTTCTATAGGAAGACGGCACCCTCCTCTCTGCGGAGGTCAGAGTTTGCCATCAACAGGAAGCAGAAACAAGGTAAACAACTAGGCCGAGGAGTTAAAATCAAGGGTTGTGCTGATTTGGAATGGGTCATTCATGCAATAGTACATGGAGCTCATACTAACCAAAAGGTATACATGATGGTAAAACAAACTGCGGCACAAGTTAAGGTGATTGAAGTGTTTATTGCTGACATGCAAGCTGTGTATTTCCTAACTGTTCTTCTTTCCGGCATTGCGTAATCATTCCGTAGCAGATAGTGCAGACTTTTGTTTGGAGGACAGGCCCATGCAAGGCATCGTTAAAATTCTAAAAGAATGGTGGATACAGATATTTTTATTAATTCATGCAAAGAGGCCGCTCACTCCCTTATGTGTGACCTAGTTTTATGCTTGTAGTGCTTAGTGTTTTTCTGATCTGTTGAGATGGTAAACTTATTTGCGACCGGGGGAACCTGTTGAGAGGATTATTTAGTTTTTTGTTCTGTTCTTTCCTCTCTTGCTACCCCCGTCCCTTGCGTCTATGCTTTTTTGTTGCTTGGTTTCCAAACAGCATATAAGAAGCAGCATTTGACAGCAATCTGTCTTGCTTGACCACATGACTTACTGTAGGAAATCATTCTTTGCTGTCTAAAAGGTATTGGTTCCCTGAATTACATAGTTGTATATTGGTTTCTCTAACTCTGTTTAAGCAATGGAATAGGTCATGCAACAGTCAATGCTTTTTTGTGTTTCCAAGTAATGCCGTTTAGCATTGGTCGCAGTTTAAAATACATGAACATTTCATCTCAAGCAACATATTTACACACCTCACCAAAAACTTTGAAGTCCATGGCTTTTGTTTATTGTAACTCTTACATCAGGGCAATGCACAAGTAGAATTGGGCACTTGGTGCCATATACTCGTAACAACATTAAAATAGTTACATATATAAAGTATATATCCATAAAATATTCCCAAAATTATGCTCAGATTTTCTCCTATTTTTGTGCTTCATAGTTAACGATGTCTTACATGATTGTTTTTACATAATCATGGAAGATTTTTTTTTTTTTACCGCAGCCGCAAGCCTTCTTTGCTCTGCCAT
Organism: Novumbra hubbsi; assembly: GCA_016801125.1. Lineage (NCBI taxonomy): Eukaryota > Metazoa > Chordata > Actinopteri > Esociformes > Umbridae > Novumbra > Novumbra hubbsi. Next base: position 20,123 of record JACXGK010000524.1, read on the forward strand.
TCTGCTGGTTGGTGTGACCAGCAAGAGGTTTTTCGATGCTTGTTTTTATCATTTGGATGAACTATCCCTTTAAGGCTGGATCTGCTCCTAGACATTTTGTCAAAGTGAGACTAAGCCTTTTTCCTGGCTGGATGGACTGTCTGAATGTTGTGGCTGGTGTTAAGCACCTCTGATTGCCATTGTATCATCATTCATTCCTAAGGCATTTGTGTCTGAGAATCTCAGGAGCCAGGTGGTGCCCCTCGACTGAAACCCCCCCACACACACACACACACTGACCATACATTTCCCCTCCCCCATATGGGGAGTCCAACTATTAATCCGTTGTGTCAGCATTGTGAGGAGGAGATGATAGGGATTTCTGTCTAGTCCCAGGCTCCGTTGAGCTCTAGGTTGACTCCTCCAGTGAGAGGCTAAATTAAATTTCATGTTGTACCATGAGTGAGGGAGCGAGTGTTCGAATGCATGTGCGTCTTTGTGCCTGTTGCGGTTCGTTCCCTGGTTGTAGTAATCCTTGAGCAGCTGCTTCTGCTAAGGGGCAGGAGGAGGATTAAGCAGAAAACCCTCCAGAAATATTTTCAAAACGTTCTGGTAACGTTTTGTCAAGGAGCCAGCCTGGCAGACAAAAGCCTCAGGTCACGAGCCCAGGAGGGAATTAGCCAGCTAATGTAGGTCAGGAACACATCAGAAAATCTCTAAGAAACTCTGACATTTGCACGTCACACGCTCGCTTTTGCTTAAACTGCAGCTGTACCTGCTATTATTCAATGCATTAATACACATGATTAATCCACCGTTACTTAAAAAAACAAGCATAATATTCTAATTTACAAATAAGAAATAAAACTTAATCAACCATGGAACATTTATTCTATGTTATAGTTTTGACATGACATGTGGCTTCTCAAAATGTGATGAAATGCAAATGCCTGTCATATAGCTAATTATAATAAAATATTAAAGCTTTCATTTCGTCTGTAACATACAACAACATGATAAGTCTACTGAGTTATATTGATTCCAAATTATTTTCACACATTGCGTTCCACCACCTGCAAGATAATGTCATGCTGACCCGTAAACAATATTCTCCTTATGTTTTCTCTGTGTTCTACTGTCTATGACTATTTTTTAGCAAAGCCACTCCCCACGTTCCAAAGCTTGGCTCCATATATTACGAGGCCTCTATTTTGTTAGGGTTACCATAGTAACAGGGCGTTCTTGTGTGAACTTTGGGACGAACACACAACACTGATTGTGTGCGACCTTTGATTTCACATTGAAACACAATCTCAGCAGGACATTTCTGGAACGTGTTGCACGTTCCACATAAAACACAACTCAAGAGTTCACATACATCAGACAACATTTTTTCTCAACAGAATGTTTCAACTGGGACCCTATAGTTACACATGACCATTAGGGAGAAAGGAATGTAAATTAAAGAGGTGTTGGAATTGCCTATCAATTTGATTAAATGGTAAGATATATGGAAATATATCCAATAGATTTGACAATTCATTGAAATAAATGATTAGACATTGCATTTATCCAATGTCTATGCATTCAATCATATCTGAAAGGCAAAATCCACATTAATAAACTTCATCTATCATCTTTCGTTTTGTAAAAGCACTTTCTGAGAACCACTGATTGATTGATCTGGACTTACCAATATGGTTTTGATTGTACTTATTTGTTTTTGGTTTTATTCACCCTATTAGAAGTATAAAAATATTTTCTGTAATATCCTTGATGGTTAGGATATCCATTGTTTTTGTTCACTGTCTCTTATACAGCAATCTACAGCAGTTACCTACAATATTGGTCCTATGTGACTTCAGTTCATCCATTTACTTTGGACCCATTCAGAACCCTAATCAGCTGTATTTACAAAGTAAACATATACAAAGTAGCTGTAGTCTCAGAACCAACTTCAGACTATAAGGCTGATATCATGGTTTGTCTGGCCTTGAAACCTGTGCGCTGTTGTAGAAGTTTTTAATATTTCCGTTTCTCATCCTGTTCTTCTTGTCACCAGATGATTCCAACTAGGCATTGTAGTATGACTTCTTAAGTATTGTCTTGAGAGTTCTAGCTAAGAGTGGATGTAGACTCCACTGTGTACTCCAGTCCAGAAATAGTCCAGTTCGAGTCTTTATTGTGTGCTGGAGTTGTGTGTAATCATAGTGGGTTACCAGCCGTTCTCATGCTAATGAGTGTCTGTGCACTGAGACGGATAGAGAGACCCCTCAATGAGGCTATAGCATACAGGGACTTTACTCTGCCTTTGGAGAACAGGCACATAGGAATTACTTCACTTTTTGTATCTTTGTGGGTGTGTGAAGTTGTGCTTTAGGGGCGGTCAGGGCCGTTTCACGCTTGGCTACAGGTGGGTCTTTCTTTGTTTTGTACTTTAATCCACTTTACCTACGTTTTTTTTACTCTTGATCAATTATGTCTTCAGAAGGAAAGCCATCTATTTTCATTGATATTTTAAAAAAGGGGAAGTGAATGTTTTGGATAATTATGACATTTCTATTGATACATCCTCTGCATCCATGTCCCAGTGGAGTTGGTTGCTGTTAATGGAAGTCTTGTCAAAACAAATACCATGCGGTCTATAGAATATAGTAGTAGTCAGCTTACATGGCATAGACATATTTGAACCAAAATCACAACTTTCGCAGGTGGTTGAAAGATGCTTTACCTAAAGTTTGGGTTGTCCAGGTAAATTCATGGAGATTAGGCTATAATTTGTGTTTTTATCTAAATTTGAATAATAATTCAAAACTGCACTAGTTCTGTTCCAAGCTACTCTTTATAACACAATAAGATATACATGCTTTTCCCTGTGAATCTGATTGGGTTTAAATGCTTAATGGTTAAGGTTACTATGGAGAATTGTCTTTTACGATCAGTGTTGTTTTTTGTTATATTATGCTATAGTTAATGATGTAACCTGCATTCTTAAAAGTGCGTTGATTGGCACAAGTATTGATGTAATTGATCCATTAACAAGTGTCTGCTTGTATGTTTGTTATTGGAAGATTTGCTTCCCTACACAAACTTCTAAGCTGCTGCGTAGTCCAAAGGTAAGTGCAACTCAATGGTTATGCTAGTACTACAGTAAAACAGCAAAAGTGCAGGACAACATGTTTACTGAGGCCTTGTGTGTGTGTGTGTGTAATTACAGAAATAACATTTACACCTGCACTTTCAGCTTAAAGTCAATGTCGTCAGCAGCCAATAATGACCATTGATTGAGCTTTTCCGAGATCCAAAGCAAGCATAATCATACACACCTGTAACAGATTACATTTAAAAGATTATTTGTAATTAATGATTTGCATTTTTGAAGAAAGCAAGCGGAAGCACAAACACACACACACAATTATGATTGTGTGTACACTGATGGACAGTGAATCTGGTTTTGTTTTGTTTTTAGATTAAATAAAATGAAATGATGTGTCTATTAAAATACAATTTAGTCAGTAATAGTGTAGACATTGTTAATGTTGTGAATTCCTTGTAGTTGGAAATGGCTGATTTTCACTGGAATACCTGCATAGGCGTAGAGACCCATTAGCCATCACTACTGTGTTCAAATGGCATGTTGTGTTTGCTAATCCCAGGTTTTTCATTTTAAAAGGCTCATTGATCATTAGAACACCCATTTGCAATTATGTTGGCATCACTGAAAAATATTTCACTGATTAAAGCAATAAAACTGGCGTCTTTAGACTAGTTCAGTATATTCACTATCCGTGGTTGTGGGTTCAATTACAGGCTCAAATGGCCAGAAACATAGAATGTTCTTCTGAAGCTCATCAGTCTATTCTTGTGGCTATTCCATGCAATAAATTGCCAAGAAACTGAAGATCTTGTAAGATCTTGTACAAAGCTGAACAGTGCAAACTGTCTCTAACCAGAATAGAAAGATTATTGGGAGGCCCCGGTGCACAATGAACCAAGAAGACAAATGCATTAGATTGTCTAATTTGAGAAACAGACACCTCACATCTTTTCAACTGCCAGCTTCATTAAATAGTACAAAACATCAGTCTCAGCATCAACAGTGAAGAGGCAACTCCGGAATGGTGGCCTTCTAGACAGTTATTCCTTTATCCAGTGTCTGTGTTCTTTTGCCCCTCTTAATCTTAATATTTTATGTTTAGTGGCCAGTCTGAGGTATGACTTTGTCTTTGCAACTCTGCAGAGCACTTTATATGGTAGACCCATGCACCACTATTTCCCAGCTGTTGAACTCTGTAGCTTCTTCTGAAGGGGACTGAGTTTTGAGTAGACAGATTGTTTTGACTGTGCTTAGAAGATGTTATGATGCTTCTACTTAATTATTGATCTAGCTGTGATTACTTGCATTCCTAGCTTCTTTAGCATGCTCTTCTGTATTAAATAATTGTTCTTCAGATTTACCGCTTAAGCAGTGATCCTTTAACAGTGGATTTCTTTTATTCAGAAAATGTGTTAGCATCTAAAATGTGTTAGCAACTAACTGGAAACCAACCAATGGTTTCCAGGTAATTGTGTTTTAATTGGGACAACTAAAATGTCAATGTACCATTTTCAATTCTGTAGGATAGGAGGATTGGTCAGTGGTCTGAATAGTTTGCAGGTCTTGATTTCTATGTGCTTTGGTGAGAAAGGGACTATAGATGATCAACTTGATGAGTCCTTTAAGCCTCATTTTATATTATTCATTACTGTAGTTTACAGTAATCAGGTCAGCCTTTTTACCTTGGCTCATTCCTATCCCTTTACAACCCCCACTTCCCAAGTTCATCCCCACACTGTATCCCTTGTTACGCCTTTTATTGTTGTATTTGACCCCCCATGCAAGCTGGGGCTGGACCTGTTTTAGACTAAATTACTTTTTCATACCAGCCTGTGTGTGTTTTGTAATTTACTAGGCCACGAAACCCACACCAGTATGACCTACAAACCCACATTTGTAATTGTGTTTAATTGCACTCCATATAAAAATGCTTTACTAAATTTCCGTGTGTCCAACAGTGTCGCCCATCCTGTGCTCTTAAAGTAAATATTTATTTCCTCTGTTTGTGTTCTTATTAGAGCTTGTGGCCAGTTGTAATGTTTAGCTAGAATGCTTGTAAATGCCTATCTATTATGAATTGTTTGTGTAATGTTACATATAAGAAAACTACAAATTCTGTACTTAAGATTGATTTAGTCATTATCTTGGCCAATGTGGCGCAACCTGAACAGACATATTTTGCTTGCACATGATACTTCAGTAAATACTTCAGTTTTTTAAAAATAATTCAGTAATGAAAATAACTATAGTTGATATTGCAATATTGCAAATTTTGCTTATAATTTATTCAGTATGAGAAATATTTTTTTTTATTTGGTATATTGGTATAATGTGGCATGCCACATTACTACTATTATTATATGTTGCAGAAACCTAAACCCATGTATACAGTGGGGCAAAAAAGTATTTAATCAGCCACCAATTGTGCAAGTTTTCCCACTGAAAAAGATGAAAGAGGCCTGTAATTTTCATCACAGGTACACTTCAACTATGACAGACAAAACGAGAAAAGAAAATCCAGAAAATCACATTGTAGGATTTTTTATGAATTTATTTGCAAATTATGGTGGAAAATAAGTATTTGCAGGACTGCAGGACTCAAATCCTGCAGTGCCAGACGTGTCCCCCTGCTGAAGCCATTACATGTCCATGCCCGTCTGAAGTTCACTAGGGAGCATTTGGATGATCCAAAAGAAGATTGAGAGAATGTCATATGGTCAGATGAAACCAAAATAGAAGTTTCTGGTAAAAACTCAACTTGTCGTGTTTGGAGGACAAAGAATGCTGAGTTGCATCCAAAGAACACCATACCTACTGTGAAGCATGGGGGTGGAAACATCATGCTTTGGGGCTGTTTTTCTGCAAAGGGACCAGGACGACTGATCTGTGTAAAGGACAGAATGAATGGGGCCATGTATCGTGAGATTTTGAGCGCAAACCTCCTTCCATCAGCTAGGGCATTGAAGATGAAACATGGCTGGGTTTTTCAGCATGACAATGATCCCAAACACACCGCCCGGGCAACGAAGGAGTGGCTTCGTAAGAAGCATTTCAGGGTCCGGGAGTGGCCTAGCCAGTCTCCAGATCTCAACCCCATAGAAAATCTTTGGAGGGAGTTGAAAGTCCGTGTTGCCCAGCAACAGCCCCAAAACATCACTGCTCTAGAGGAGATCTGCATGGATGAATGGGCCAAAATACCAGCAACAGTGTGTGACAACCTTGTATAGACTTACAGAAAACGTTTGACCTCTGTCATTGCCAACAAAGGGTATACAACAAAGTATTGAGATAAACTTTTGTTATTGACCAAGTACTTATTTTCCACCATAATTTGCAATTAAATTCATTAAAAATCCTAAAATGTGATTTTCTGGAATTTCTTTTCTAATTTTGTCTGTCATAGTTGAAGTGTACATATGATGAAAATTACAAGCCTCTCATCTTTTTCAGTGGGAGAACTTGCACAATTGGTGGCTGACTAAATATTTTTTTACCCCACTGTATATGTATTATATATATATATATATATATATATATATATACACACACAAAAGATTGTGTTTTTTCAAAGTATATTTTAAGATAATAATGGCGGCATAGATATACATATAAATATTGTCATTAATATTGTATCGACAAAAAATCTTGATTGTATTGTTATGTACGTTTTGCACCTTAATGTGCACAATGTTACGTTAAAAATCTTCATAACAACTCTGCAACTGCTGCATATTTGCCCTCCATGTTTCTCATGGTCTGACAACCTTTTTAAAACCCCTGTCATGTGTCAGCGACAGTAACATAGTATTTATTCACTAAAGAAACAAGCAAATATACAATGCATTCACAATACATCTTACTGTCTAGCCCTGCGTACTTCATAGTTGAAGCTACAATGGTCTTGTTTATAGATGTCATAGTTGATTTGAAGCTTCGTTTTTCTCTACTCATGTTCAGCTTTCCTGCTTTCTTTTTTCAGGTTGTTTACCGTCAAGGTGTTTCTCCCCAGAGCTTTGTTTGCTCACAGTTTTTTTTTTTCCTTTACGGGTGCAGCACGATCCATGACATTCAATATGTTGGCGTTAATGTTGGTGCGATTGGTAATGGTACATTGGCATTGGTACTAAGCAATAATGCCTCTTTTCTTAACAGAAAATGAGTATACTTGAACATCAGTGATCCTCCAAAAAGACAGAAATGATTAGACAGGGCCAAGTCTTTAGCCATAACAGAGGAAATATAATGACCTTTAAAGTTAACCAGATTTAAAATGTGTGAGTCTTTGTACGCTTATTCGCAAGTTGTGAAATCAAAAATGAGGTTGAAAATGTCAAGGTTTTTGGTATTATTGTCCGTATTGGTATCTATATGGATGTTAAAATACACAGTTTAATGAACAAGTTGCAATCAACAGAAATGACAGAATGTAGTTTAGGTATGTAAATGGTTAAAAACATTATTTTGGGAGCACCCTTTAACGTTAAACAGAGGTATTTTAAAATAAATTCCCCAGTATACTTTCTTTGCACAGGAATGTGTCTTTGAGTAGGGCAGCTACTTCTCCTCATTTCCTACCCGTATTTCGACACGTATTCATATAACCAAATGTTTTGGGTGCTGTCTTGTTGAGAACAGTACCACTACAGCCTTCTGTTGGCCACGTTTCATTGAGAAACATAAAAAGTTGTAGGATATTATAAAAATGTTTTTTTAGTAAACCAACTAAATAGAGATAATATGGGTTCTAGGGCTAGCAGGTTGATGTGTTACAGATAACAGAATTGCATGCTCCCCATTATTTCTAAACAACACAGGTATATAGATATTGGGTCCCAGCATGTTCTCAGGCGTATCTTGTTTTAAGAATGGGATTCCAAGAGCATGACATAGTCATGTGAAAAAATCTGGACACTGCATGAAATATTTATTTTGGGCCCAAACAATTCCACTTTGGATTATTCTGTCCAAAGTGCATTTTTACAGAAGTCCTGGTCTTTGTCTCTATGTGTTCTCTGTTGAAATTGTTTGGGCACAGTAACAGAAGCCATGTGTAGTGCAAACTAAAGACAGCATTTGAGCACAAAAACATAATACCAACTGTGAAGCGTGGTGGTGGAAATGTCATGGTTTGGGGCTACTTTGCTGCTGTAGGGCCTGGCCAGCTCCAAACAGAGACCATCCGTCCGAATATTGAAGATAAAGCAGATGTGGACTATGCAACAAAACAATGGCCCAAAACATTCCAGTAAATCCACCAAGGAAGGGCTCAAAATAAATAGAGTTCTGGAATGCCCAAGTCAATGCCCAGATATTAATCCTATTGAGAAGCTGTGGGGTGGTTTGAAAAAGGCTTTGCATGTAAGAAACCCCCCAAATATCACACAGCTAAAAACAAATCTGCATGGAGGAGTGGGAAAAACTTTCTCCCAGTCGATGTCAGAGACTGGTAGACAGTTATAGGAAACCACTTATTTAGGTTATTTCAGCCAAAGGGGGGAAATATCATCTATTTTCTTTTTATGTCTAGCCAGTTTCCGTCTAGCCAGTTTAACATTGTGCCTGATTGATGGAGTACAGTAGAGTTGGTTGCCCTTTGCAGGGAAACTCAAGAGGTCTGCCAAACCTGCCAGAGATAAAAAATAAAAAGCTTGCTAAAAATGCACGCTACAGCTTTGAAATCTCTTCAGATTACCTCAACAGAATGACAATGCCGAAGGTCTACAAGGTTGTAATTGATGCAAATAGAGTATTCTTTGACGAGAGCAAAGTTTGAAGGACAAAATGTTTAGGTAAAAAATAATTCCTTATTTCTAACATTCAACTTTACTAACTGTCAATGATTATATTTCCTATGCAAACTCATTTCAAGTATGTTCTTATGGGAAAATAGACATTCGTATGAGACCCCCTAGTTTTTAACAGTGTTTTATAATACATTTAAAATGAGTTTTTCAAAATTAGCCTGGATTTTCTTTTGTGTTTACATATAGATTTGTTTTTTTATTTTCAGACCTGATATCGCTGAAGTATATTTCAGGTCACTTTGATGAATGTCAAGCACAAAGTCTTATTTATAGTTCCTTTTAGGCGAGGTTCGAGGCATCCTGACATCTCTGACACAGACATTTGGACCATGGTCACTAATATCCGTTGAAACAACACCACTGGCAACATATCTTTCTGCTGTATTTGTCAGAAGAAAATCAATTCCAGTTGAGTTTTCAGGATCCTTCCGATTTGTCCGAGTTGGTTTGGTAATTTGCTGGCTTAAGTTGAGATCAACACAGAAGTCCTTTATGCCGTGTGAGTCCTGGGATCACCAAGGATTATCACGGCTGATAATGAAAATACTGCTTTTAGGTCAGTGAGTTCACAAAGTAAACCTTTCCTGACAGAAGACGGGTGACATGCACCCAATATATATATATATATATATATATATTTTTTAGATGTTTCTAGACTATGACTTATGCTATAATATTCAATAGCTTCAGGATAGAGTAAGACTTTAACTGTGTTATTCCTAGGTATTTTACTTGTAACGAGTAACGTTGTAGTGACTCCACCCCATTTACCCTCCCTATTTGCTCTGCACACATTGTTATCCTCTTATGCAATGTATGTGTCCAACATTTTGTCAGGTAACCATGTTTCTGAGAGAAATAACTTTTTAGGGTTATTTTAAGAGACTCATTTTAATGTAATCCAACTGTGAAAGTAGGCTTTGTATATTAAAGCGTATAAAGCAAGTTTTAAACTTAAGAAGAGTGTCAATAGTTTGGAACATCATGTTTTTCCACAGAAACGTACTAACAAGAATTACGTTTTCAACCTTTGCCCTGTTTGGCTTATTGCATGATGGGAATGTGATGTGAGTTTTTTGATTTGACAAGTGCAGGAACAGAAAAGGTTGCAATTTCCTCAAGCCTATGCTATGAAAGAGGTTGTGAAATAAACTAGTTAATTTTGGGTTACCTTGAGTTTTTTTTATTGAGACAAGCTTGTAGTGTCATTGAATGGTATTCAGTGAATAGTATTCAGCAGAGTGTTTGCATTTGGGTAACTCACAAAGCGCAAAGACACTCATCTAGAGTGATTTACGGTAGAAAGGGCATATATGTTCACATATTATCTTGTTTTCTTCATACTGGCCCATTCGTTGTGAACATTCCCACAACCCTCACATTGCAAGTGCTATCCACTTCCAGCTGAGCTACACGTGACCCTTCCTTACACCCCAGTTCATTCCAGAATATCCACTGTCCTATTTTCTCCAGTTGATACTGTCCCCCCATATCTCTCCTCTCTGATGCCTGTCACAGGCCATTGTACTATAGACAAAGGACTAAATCCACTCCAGTCCAGAACCTATTCAGAAGGCTCAACAATGCATGAACCGGGACTCTCCTTCCCACCTCAGAGGCCAGCCAATGACACTAGAAATCTAGATCAAAGTCTTACTCTACTAACTAGCCTGAGACTTCCACTTTGCCGCTACAATGCTTAAAGCATATGCACAGCCATTTTAGTTTCACTTGAGTTTAATAAACAAGGAAGCATTATTAACCCGTTACATGTTTTTCATTATCATGCTTGATCATAAAATACATTATTGAGAGCTTTTGCTGATGCCAGATTCGCTCACCAAAACCCACTAACCAATCTGAGTAATTTGTTTGTAATGATTCTGATCCATCATCCATATAGCTTTCTAACCACATATATTTTGATCATAATTGAGCTTGCTATAGCAGCTAGACAATATGTTCTTACTAGCTAGGTAGCTAGCTCTAGCAACAAGACTATATGTTGTTACCAGCTAGGAAGCTAGCTATAGTAGCTTGACAATATATGCCGTTACTTGCTCGGTAGCTAAATGGGGATTGTCGCTGCTGGGACTGTCAGTGGCCACTTAAGTGTTGGAATTACATTGGTAGTGCGAATAGCGAACAATAGAAAAGCTAAAACCTTAACTAATCTGTCAGGCGGTCCAGAGGCACAGTGATGGAAAAAATATGTTAAAATATATGTGCAAAAGTGGTGTCAGAATCTGTGGTGCCTGACCCTGTACCACTGATGCTAACTACCTGATCATTTGCTTGCTGAACTGAGGAATGAAAGGTAATTGGCTATATACTTCAAATTATGGCAGGAATTGAACATATTCAAAGGATATCGTTGGATATATTAAAATCTAACAAGCATGTGACGTTATGGTCTTCTAAGAACAGTCCAAACCGAGTGATTCAGGCTCAATCAATTTTTTTTACTTTCAGCAATGACAGTGATTGTTCATGCTTCAACAATGCTAATTATACCTGCCTCACTTCAAATATTAATTAAATGAAAGTAAAAGTGCAGATTGTGCTGTGTATACCCATAAACATTGACATTTTCTGTGCATGGCATGTTGATTTCACCACCAATTCCATTCACTATCTCTGAGTTCACTGACATCTGTGTTTTGCTCTCCCTCTTTCTCGCCCTCACAGAGATGACACTGCTGTCGACCCAGCCCAAGTCTCTGGAGTCAGGCCCGGTCGTAGCAGCCACCGAAGACCCTGAACAGAGGATGCTGGAGAAAAGGTCAAAGGTCATCGAAGAGCTGCTCCAGACAGAAAAGGACTACATCAAGGACCTGCAGATGTGTGTCAAGGAGATTATCCAACCACTCCAACGCAAACAGGTATACACAGAAAACCACATACAATCTTAGACTTATGTATGTAACTAATTACATAATGCTTGCTCACCTGCCCAGAGGCTATGTTTAATTCATGTAGAATGCAGGTACATTTCAAGATATGTGATTTATGCGCTATGTGATTTATGCGCATTAACCCTTTATGCGCATTAACCATTCAAAATTATAATACAACTGATTGATACACTGAGGTAAATATTTCTGTACATCTATTTCCTCTGAAGGCGCAGAACATAGACTTTGATGGTCTCTTTGGCAACATCCACTCTGTGATCGACCTCTCGCGTTGCCTTCTTAAGAGCCTTCAGGACACAGACTCCATTGGTAATGCCGACCTAGACTGTTTTTGATAGCACGCACAATGACCTGGTGTCATTGATACTAAACTCCTGACTCAATAGTCTGGAGCCGGCCTTATTGAAGATGTTCGCACAATGTGTCTATTTTGAGGGGGGTTCTGATTACTCTGGTTTGGTGGTCTTTCTTATTTAAACACTCAACATGTCTTGCACAGCTTCACACAGCCCTGGAGCACTGCCTCCTTGTTTTACATTTGTTATTTTAAAAACCAAAAATGTCTAACTAATTGGTGGCACCCATAGTATGGCTACTTCCCATTATGGCTATTGCACTGCAATCGTCATGAAGTTTATTTTGGATTAGAGATGATGCATATCATATATTATTTGTTTGAAATATTGAATCAACAATGTTTTTACTTTTGAAAAATTTGGAACAACAGAATGACACAGTGGGATTGTCCATTGTTGTTTTCAGGAAAGGTGTTTCTGGACTTTAAGTCGGAGCTTGAGGAGGTGTACAAGATCTACTGTCAGAATCACGATGATTCTATCTCTCTCTTGGAAATGTACGAGAAGGATGAGAGCATCCAGAAACACGTACAGGAATGCCTTGAAAAACTCAGGTAACTACCAAACAAAAAAAGCAAAACAGGTCCAGAGGACCCCCTAAAGTGGGCATGCTTCCGCCTTTGGGGCTTTTGTACATTTTTATTGTGCCTTTGGCACCATAATTAGATGTAGTAAGCAATACGGCTGGAATTGCATCTGTGTGAAATGTTGATTAACCACCACTTGACTTGACTAGCTATCAAGCTTAAAGTGAATTCCAATTTAAATTTGATTTCGTCATAATCCTTTTGTCACAGACTGAGCGCAGTTGATGGAAATTACATTGACAACAGAGCTCTCAACCGCCCTGTCTTTTCTTTACGCGTTTATGAAGTAATAGGACAGCTGAAAACAAAATGGTGGATGCAAATCTTTTACCTACATACCAACCAAATAAGTTGAATTGGATGAAAAAAAGCCGCAAACCACTTTTGTATTGGGTAACAACCTATTTTTGGTTGACGTGCTGCCATGACTTAAAGTGTACATTGGTGTTTTAAAGAGAATTGGGTGATCAAAATAATGTTTACTCAGGCTGCAATGGTCCTATGCTGTCTTGTATCTTAACTGAAAGACAAACATTGTGTTTTGGCTGCCTGTGAGTGCATGGGTCTGTTCAGAGCATTAAACAAACCAAGAGTGACCTCTAAAATATAGATTTAGATTTATGTATATACCATAAATACATTGATCATGTGTATGCCTCAGGTTCTTGAAAAAAGGAAGTCAAACTAAACGTGTTTCAATAATGTTGTTATCGTAGAAATCTCACCCCAGTCACAGGTTGAATAATGGCATACTTTATACCGGGTTATTCCGTTGTAGAGCAGTAGGCCTCCACAGTAGGTCATAGTCGGCCTCCACAGTAGGTCACAGTAGGCCTCCACAGTAGGTCACAGTAGGCCTCCACAGTAGGTCACAGTAGGCCTCCACAGTAGGTCACAGTTCTCCTCAGAGAAAGCGTGTAATGCCTCCAGAATGCCTCTTTTTTTTTTTTTTTTACAAACAAAATCATTTATGAACCATATTTGAATAGTGCTTTATATAAAGATGAAATCAATCAGAATCAGCTTTATTACCAAGTACATTGACACATACAAGGAATTTGCTTTGGTGCTATGGTACTGGACAGAAAAACACAGTATGTAAGTAGTATGAGGTAAAACAATAGAGATTACAGTAAATATAAAATGTGCAAACATTTACTGAATTAGTGGAAAAGTGCAATATGTAACTTTTTTTAATTAATCTGAAGGAGCTGTTCCATCATGTTCCCATTCTAGGCATTGCGATTGCAGACGACACACAGACAGACACATTCACACAGTATGCGCAATCTATTGTGTCGTATGTCCTTTCTGTCCTAGCAGGTTTTTAGTCATGTGGAGTTGAAGAATGTGCCCTGCCTAGTTTCACCTCTAAAGATTGGTTTCTCTCAGACTTTCAGCTGAGACAACACTATTTGTGTTTATCTACTGGAACTCTACTGCTGGTGAAAGCATTGCTTGAAAAAAGATACCATGCTCAGGTTAACAAAAAAGAAAGCAAAATCAACTTGGCTGAGCTTGCCAGGTCTACAGGTGTAGAAAGCAGACTTGAAATACATTGAATAAACATACACTATTTAAATTATGGTGTATTTTCTGGCAGTTTATTGGCAGTTTCTAACCCATATTAAAGTACATACCCCCACTTAACTAGACAGCGATGTGTGAAAGATCACTAAACTTTTTTGGTCTATTGTGTGTGTGTTTTAATGTGGGTTGTGTACTTGCATTGGAAAATGGGAGTGTATGAATAGTGGGGAAATGGAAAAGTGACAGCTAATATCTTGTTTTTGCTAAGAGCATTATACGGCTCAAGGGCAGGTTTTAAAGGACTTTAAATATTATAGTTCTACTACATGTGCCCCGGCAACTGTCTTTAATTAAGCATTATACAGTTTTGTTTTTACAGTGAGTAATTGCTTAGTAAAACATATTTTTCTTAAACCGCTTATATTCTGGTAACTCCGACCAATATTTTAAACTCATCCTTGATGTTATGACAAAAGCCTGAATTAAAAGAATAATACTCCTTAAAATATTTCCCTGTTACTAACAAAAACAATACCCTGTTAGCTTGCGCACAGGTATTTGGTTCATGCTAGATGACTAATAAAGGTCTAGGGGCAAATATACCCATAGTTCACACTATTATTACAGACTATGCAGTGTTAGGTAGAAAGGTAGAGAATAGGTTTTCTATAGATAATCTCTGTAACATATGCTGTATGTGTTATTTTCTCCCTCTGCTTCTCCCACCTTCTTCCCCATCCCAGGGCTGTGTATCGCGAATGGTAAGTCTCCCTGAACAGTATTGCCATGGTGTTTGCATGAGAATCCGCGAGACTGCATGCCTATGGCTCATTAACCCCCTTCTAACCGTTGTCTATATGTTGTGTATTTGGTTTAGAGCTGGTGAGTGCCCACCAGACTTGACTGTGTCTTTCCATTACTTTGGTGCATTTGATAAAGCTCACCTCAGCCTGCAGGGCGGTTGGGCTTTTAAATAGTATTCTAGCAGCTCTGACGTACAGAGGGAGTTAAATCAACCACATCTACAGTGATTGAGAGAAAGACTAAGTCTGGTGTTGACACAGTGTGCTTGTGGGTATTCATGTTTACCATTGTAAATGCTTTTGTTGAAGTGAAATGTTCACCTCTGTTTTGTGGGTCCAGTTTTGCTAACGGCCCACAAACACATAATTGTTGGTCATTTAGTAGATTTTATGCCATCTAGTGGTGTACAGTAATAACAGTATCTAGACCCGGGGTCTCCAACCCTGCTTCTGGAGAGCTACTGTCCTAGGGGTTTTCATTCCAGCCCTAATTTAGCACACCTGGTTCCTTTTATTTACTCAGTTAATAACTCTATAAGGCTGAATAATACCCATGGGGATGGAAAGAAAACAAATACGATGGCAATAATTTAATCTACCTACCATAAGTATGGTTAACCTTCCATCAAGAAATGCGCTGATCATTTTATTTAAAATGATATTCTCATTATTTGGATCTTCATTTGCTTTGCTGTCTGTGCTTTAAATGGCTCTACCTAACTGATTATTTGACTCTTGATGCGTAAAGTTGCTTACTCTGAATTTCTTCCGAGAATGAATTAACTGTATGCAAATACATGTGGCTGTTTTCGTTCTGTGTTCTGTGGTGACAGGTTGTTCTGTGGTCTGTGTTCTGTGGGGACATGTTATGTGGTCTGTGTTCTCTGGTGACATGTTGTGTGGTCTGTGTTCTGTGGTGACATGTTGATTCTCGCCACAGACAAGTGAGAGAACGATTGTGAACCCTTTATGCTTGTATTTTGGCAGATCATCATAATAAAGCTGATTAGATGAATGAAAAAAAGTTTCTACTAAAAGAGTTTAGTTGCTGTGGCCAACTTTATTTTGCCATTTTCATTTTGCTGTAGCCAACTTTTGATTGTCTTTTTCATTTTGGGTCATATTTTGTGAAAAGTAAATTACTTTTTGGAGTCACTTTTATTAAGTAGTAAGTATAAATAGTATGTTTTGGATTGATGGCGGATGGATGATGGTAATGTTTAATCAATAATAATGCTAAGTAAGGCAGTTACAGACAAAACATTCTAACCTCTGCTTTTTTGGTAAGAGGTTATGATGTTTTCTTGTGTCTTTAACCTTCTGACTCATCATTATTCATGATGCATTCATTGTTAATCAGGATTAGGGTTAGGATGTATTTTTCAGAATAATATTACACCAGTAATCAATTATCATTCAGTTACTAACAAGTTACAGAAATCCTGAAAATCCTAAAGGGTTCACAATAATTCTCACACTTCACACAGCCATTTTCAAAATATGTGCTCTTTTGCTGCTACGTATTTCATATTAAATGACCAGCATGCTCTCTTCGATGTGTTTGTATTAAACTACGCCCCACATACAGAATAAGCAATGTAAACAATATATGAATACCAATGTTTGTCTTCTGCTGTTTCATCTCAGACATATTGCCCTTAGTCAGTTAGTTGTCATAAGTCGGGCTCTGTGTGGATGTGTCAGCACAAGGGAGACGTGCACATTGTTGTTGATGTTCTGCATCAATTGGCTATGGATGTGTCAGGTGACATATTGTCAAGTTGGTGGATGTGGCGAACATCTGGGTTGTCTCTTCCCTAATTGGCGGATGTTCTCTCACTCACATTCTAATTCTCTTTTGGGATTTCCTTCTTTTTCATTTCACCTCTGTCCTTTCCCATTTTTCCTCACTTCCATGTTCTCCCCTCATCTCCCAGGGGTAAGACAAATTACATCAACCTGGGGTCGTTCCTAATCAAACCAGTGCAGAGGGTAATGCGATACCCATTGCTGCTAATGGAGCTGTTAAGTGCGACCCCCGAGTCTCACCACGACAGGCCCCTGCTGTCCCAGGCTCTGCTGTCAATCAAAGAGATCAACGTCAACATCAATGAATACAAAAGGAGAAAGGACCTTGGTAGGTCCTTGCAATAATCTGCACACTTTAGATCGAAATGACGTTCACGACCCCTGCTTTAGTTTAGTAGTGTATTGGGCAACAGGTCTTCATGTATGCGTCCTCTCCTTTTTCACAGTGGTCAAGTACAGGAAAGGCGACGAGGACAGTCTGATTGACAAGATCTCCAAGCTGAGCATGCACTCAATCATTAAGAAGTCTAACCGTGTGAGCAGCCACCTCAAACACCTCACTGGGATTTCTCCTCAGGTATGGCTTTTTACGTTGATGCTGCTCCTTTTGTCTCTGCTTCCTCCTGCTGCTCCTGACCGATGATCTTCTGCTTCCTGTTGTAGTGGACAATAAGTTATATTCGCGATATACACTGCTCGAAAGAATTAAGGAAAAACTTCAATCACACATGTCTTGATGAATGAAATACATTAAATATCAAAACCCGTCTTTAACATTGTCTAATACGTTGATAACGAAATGATGTAACAACGGTTAGTGGAAATCAAAATCACCAACCGTTTAATGGCTGGATTCATACTCTCCAAAAGATCTAAGGAAACCGTTGAAAACACAGACAGTTCCAACTTGCATGAATTTCATCATGTGCGACTCTTAATGTGACTCCGTAGTGTGTATGTTCCCCACTCCCAACAACGTCTGGGCGTGGTCCTGGTGAGGCGCTGCCCTGGGGGGTTCTCCTCCCAGACCTGGATCTGGACATCCTGGCACTACTTGGCAGCGTCAGATGCATTGAACCATAACGTCCTATAGGTTTTCAATCGGATACAGGTCTGAGGGCCAGTCAATGGCATCAACGCCTTCGTCAACCCAGGAACTGTCTACACACTCTGGCCACATGAGGCCGGGCATTGTCCTGCACCAGGAGGAACCCAGGGCCCACTTTCATCCCGGTACCTAACAGCAGTCTCTGTACCGTTGACTAGCACATGGAGGTCTGACCCTCCAAGAATATGCCTCCCCAGACAATCATTGATCCACCATCAAAACAGGTCATACTGGATGATGTTGGCAGATTGATGTTATGTTCACCACAGCGTCTCCAGACTCTTTCATCTGTCACATCTGTGAGGAGAGCGGGGCGCCAATGGCGGACCTTCCAATTCTGGTGTTTTCTGGTGAATGCCAATTGAGCTGCAAAGTGCTGGGCTGTGAGCACAGGTCCCACTAGAGGAGGTTGGGCCCTCATGCCACCCGCATGGAATCTATTTCTGACACTTTGGTCAGAAACATGCACACCGTTATCACAAAGGAGCAGATGCCCCTCTACGGCCCTGTCCTAGTGTAATGGCCAGGATCCTCCATGCTCTTGATACTTTACTGGGAGACACAGCAAACCTTCTCGCAACGGCTCATATGGATGTGCCATCCTGGAGGAGCTGGACTACCTGTGCAATCTGAGTGGGCTGCAGGTACCGCTTCATGCCTCCAGTAGTGACGAGGACACTAGCAAAAGGCAAAACTAAAGAAGAATCATTGAGGAATAATAAGGAGAGAGCAGATGTCTGTGGCCACTACCTGCAAAACCATTTCCTTTTTTGTGGTTGTCTTGCTGTTGCCTCTCCAATGTTCCTGTTGTCACTTTAATTTGCACCAAAACAGGTGACATTGATTCAAAATCACTAGTCATCTGACAAATTGATATCCTTGTTTCATTGACTTGGTGTTATACTGTGATTATGTGTTCCCATAATTTTTTTTGAGCAGTGTAGTTATGAAAACATTCATTTCTGACCTTTCTGTTCCCTTACATTAGTGTGGGTATAACTAGTGGGGATTGCTTCCTCACAGTGGATGAAGATCTGTAGATGCTGAATTTTCTCAATTTCCTCTTCTACAGATAAAAGATGAGGCATTTGATGAGTCAGAAAAGCGGTTTAGACTCCAGGAACGACTAATCAAGTTCTTCATCAGGGACATCTCCCTTTATCTGCAGCACATTCGGGTAAATAATAAGCCTATAGTCACACTATACACTTCCTGGTCCCTGCTGACCCCTGGTCTCCCAGACACTACAATAATTGAACCAGATATTTGCAAATAGTTACATATAAAACTCTACTTCTTCAAAAAGATATCATAAGCTTCTCCCAGTCCCAATTCTTCCATTTAATGTGCATAGTCTAGTGCAGCCATTCCTGTCCTATCATTTGCTGGGCTATTTTGTTAACTGCGGTGTGTTTGTGTGTTTGTCCAATAGGAATCGGCCTCAGTGAAAGTGCTGGCTGCCATCAGTTTTTGTGACATCTACACAGACCGATGCCAGCTCGACCCTGAACAATTTCAGAGAGCCCACCGTTCCATCAGCGACAAGCAGTTCACCCACTTTGTGAGCGTTTACATTCTATTCTGTCCTATTAATTTCAAGACCATGATAGAGGATAAGAATAATGTCAACTAACCGAAATATTACTGCTTTCTCTGTGTGTTTGTGTGCACGAGTAGAAGGAACGGACGGAAGCCTTGGTAATCTTCCCCCTCACCCAGCTTTTGCTCATGTTTGCTGGGCCCCACAAGCTCATCCAGAAGCGTTTTGACAAGCTGCTGGACTATGACAATTGTAAGGAGCGCGCTGAGCGACTTAAAGACCGGCGTGTTCAGGAGGAGCTGCAGGCAGCACGCAATAACTACGAGGCGCTCAACGCCCAGCTGTTGGATGAGCTGCCCAAGTTCCACCGTGCCGCTGAGGACCTGTTCACCGGCTGTGTGAGAGGCTTTGCTCAGGCCCAGAAAGAATTTACCAAGCTAACGCTTGGAGAACTAAAACCTTTGCTACAGGTAAGTGTGTCTGTCTGTGTGTGTGCACTTGTGTGTCTGTGTAAATCAGTGTTTTTCTGCTTGCGAACTGGAATTGACTAATATACACAACAACACAGCACATAATAGCCACAACAACACAAAATAGATCTAAATTAACAGGCTTTTCGCTTGTTTACTGAATCTGTTTTACTTTATTTTATATACAGTTTTATTATTCTATACAGTTTTCAGTTTTAATTATTGCTGTTTTATTTATTTTACCATCAATTCTGAATTTTTACAAGAAGACTTTCTTTAATGCAAACAAAACCGCTTGAGCACACACAGGGAAATGTCTCCCTCATTAGCAGAAGGTTCCGCATTCTCTAAAAACTTGAATGAAACCATAGAAATGAAGTGCGAAACCTGCAACATTTCTATTGTTTGCCTTCATGCTGAAGTAGATACCTTAAATGAATGCTTTGCTGTTTTTAAGGAACTTACGGGGTTTGCAGGGCAACAATTCTTGTTGTGCAAGGCTGCTCCTTTTGGCTTGGTCACTGTATTACCAGAATCAGAATCCGCTTTCTTTCAAAGTAGGTTTACACATACAAGACATTTGCTTTGGCGTATTGCTGCATAATAGTAAACACAGTAAGTGATAAATAAATCAGTAGAAAAATAACTGGCAGCAGAATACCAGATGGTGATGGAGGAGGTGATGATGGACTCAATGAGGGCTGTGGTAGGTACTTCATTGTCTGTGGTAGGTACTTCTTCAGTATATCCTTTGCTGTAGGAAGCGAAAGGACTCCGCAATCCTAACTGAGGAGTCACAAAGGGTGATGAGGGCAGGTGAGGCTGGGTTCTTCCTAAAATCCACAACCATCTCCACTGTCTATAAAGCATTGACTATCAGGAATGTCTCATTGTCTTTCAAAGCGACAGTAGTACCCATTCAGGTCATTGGCCATTGTGACGTGATACTGAAATAATTAGAAGGTTTTAGTAATCCTAGTAGTTGTGCCACAAGCACAGAGAAATGGTAACCAGCCACTCGGGCCTGGAATACAAAGGAACGATACGAACACGTAACAGCTGACAATAACGCACACTGAGTATTTAACTCCCTGTGTTTCAAGTCTAAGGTAATTAACTACAGGTGTGGAGGATTAGGGAAGGGTGCGTTCACAGGACATGGGGAAAACAGGACAAAACACACACGATGGTGACTAGAAGACCGGCGACGTCGAACGCCGGGGTGCCACGCGACATGAGGAATGTCCGCCACCAGGGGGCGACGTGACAGCCAGGCAGAGGTCCTTAAGGGAGTGGGGGGCTTTAGTTTTGTACACAACAACCGGCCCCCATAGGGAGTTTTTCCTAGCCACTGTGCTTCAACAATGTTGTTGCGTGCACCCTGGGGTTTCATGCTGGGTGTTTTGTAAAAGCACTTTGTGATAAGTGCTTATGTAACAAGGTCTTCATTTAATTTAGTAGGTGATTTGTCAAAGGCCCATCCAGACAGAAGTAGAGTCGTTAGCTAAGGACTGCTGTGGTAATCTCTCAGAATACAGTAGTTTTGCTTCTTTCACCGCCTTGCTTAACCTTTACTTTGTCTTTTTAAATCTGTCCTTACCCCCATTCCTGAACGATGGAGGTTCCTGCTGGTGACGGTGGTGCGCTACAATTTTGTTAGAAACATGTGCCGGATTGATACATGAGGCTTCTGGATAGATGTGGAACCAGGGAAACTGGAATATAACTAAATGCATGATAATGTGGGCGTTAATCAGTAATGTTTAGATTTCACCTGTTTGCCATGAAGGGCTAAATTGTCTGATATGCTTTAATATACTGTAAGTGGGACAGTTGCTGTCCATAGTGTTCATTGTGTTTGCCAAGGTAAAGTAATGCTAATGACTATTTGAGGGAGGGTTTTATATACGTCTGATTTTAGAATAAAAACCATATTTCAAAAAAAGTTATTGAGTTTGTTCTCATTAAAGAGACCTCCCAACATGCAGTGTTGTAGTTCTGTTATTGAGTTTGTTCTCGTTTAAGAGACCTCCCAACATGCAGTGTTGTAGTTCTGTTATTGAGTTTGTTCTCGTTTAAGAGACCTTCCAACATGCAGTGTTGTAGTCCTGTTTATGAGCTTGTTCTCATTAAAGAGACTTTCTGAAACGTGTTGTTCATATTCATGTTTGTAGGGCTACTGATACTTACACATGCATAAGTAAGTCTAAGCAACCAGAATTGGCATTCCTGAGTCCTGTATTTCGAAGAAGTCTGGTTAGGCCCAGGAACTCATGCCATGTCGTTGTACGGTTTGTGTTAAAAGCCTTATGATTGAAGCACAGACACACATTCTTAAGTTGAAGGGACACAATCAATTGTCTTTTATACGTGACTGAAGAGAAGCCTTGAGGATATGCGTAGGTCGTGAAACATATGACCTTTTAATGCATGGCTTGTGTAACAAAAGCGTAGTTCACTACGATCGCGTATATTTACAAAACAAACAATATGGAGTCAATTTATACATTATATATTTCCAAAGGTTTCGTTCTCTTGCACTCATTTTCCTTGCTGTAACCCCAGGAACCTTCCAAGTGGTTGATCACGACCCCTACTTCACAAAACGACCACCCCAAGCGACAGGTGTTCTATTCTAAAACCTATGCCGTATGTCGGTATTTAACCTAGGTCCCAGCTGAGTGAATGGGTTATTTGTAAGACCACGTCTTATTACTTAACTTATTCACAGACAGAAGTAAATCTTGGCATTAATACCTATATGCCTTTTTCTCCTCTCATTTCTGTCTTTCTCTGTCTTCAGTTACCAGGCATTGGCGGCAGTGAAGGGAACCTGATATCTCTGTTCCAGGAGGAGTATGGCAGAGTCCTCCAGCTTTTACAGAGCTTCAGCTTCTGCCCAGAGAACCTACCGCCCAACACATCCACACGCAAGCCTTTCGAAAAGAAGACACTGGAGAAACAGACTTCCAAGAAGCAGTTGCCGGGACCGGTGAGCGTAACTAGATGTGACTTCCAGGCTGTGTAAACTCTACAGATATTGGGCACTCTCATTCTGGGTTTGTGTAAATGGATTTAGTGAATGAAGTCAATTCGGAATACAGGTCCACCCACCAGACATGTGGTCTAATACTGATGTTGTTGAATGGCTTCTTCTCTCTCGATACTTTAGCCTAACTCCATCCTGCAGACAGATGAGCAGAGAACAGCGCTGTTGGCTCGGTATGGCCCAGAAAAGCTATTTCAGGCAGAGAGGAACTTCAATGCGACCCAGGACTTGGATATGTCTGTGTTAGAGGGTGACATAGTTGGTGTCATCAAGCAGCAGGACCCCATGGGCAGCAACAACCGCTGGCTCATTGATAATGGGGGTAGGTTTAGGTCGCTGAGGCCAAACATTTTGGGGCAAATTCTAATATTTATTTAAGTTCACGTTGCCATCGACTTCAACATGTTGCTGCTTGTTTCAATCCCAAAATCCTAGACCGCAGACTTTGAAGCTGTACGTTTTTTTCTCTCTGCAGTCTCCAAGGGGTTTGTATACAGTTCCTTCCTGAAGCCTTACAACCCTCGTAGGAGCCATTCCGATGTCTCCATTGAGAGCCAGTCCTCCAGTGAGTCAGGCTATGGGGGCTCCTCCCCGGTGTTCTCCCGCCAAAATAGTACCAGCACACTGACCTTTAACCAAGAAACGGCAGCGGTAAGCTTCTCCACGGCCTCTACACCTAGCCGCTCCTCACCCTGCTCCTCCCTGGACTCCACCCAGGATCCAACCCTCTCCCGAAGAGCCCCTCACAGAGATGCTCACTCCCCCAACCGCAATCCAGCCGACTCCACCGGAAATCCCTCCAGTCATCAGGACCTTGTGGACCCCGTTTTCCGACACGCCACCAATCGTAGAGACACCGCAGACCCCAACTACCGACAGCACAATAATCCCAGGGACTCGTTAAACTCGAGTCACACAACGTCAACTAATCTCAAGGAGCTGTCAGTCACTTCAGAAAGAGAACCTTTGCACAGAAACAACTCTTTTGGTCCTACTCAGAGATATGGCCAAACCGAAGCGGCCTTTGGCACATACCAACGGAATGGAGACTGCGGAGGACAGAGGAGGTCCCCAAACTTGAGGGACGAGTTTGTGGAACCGGAACCGGAAGTGGAGCAGGAAAACGACCTGAAGCTAGAGTCCGAGCTCGATGGCCATCAGGTATGTCTAACACCTATACTAGGCATTTAAGAAAGTCTGTTATAAGTGCAAAACAGTTACGTTTGAGTATTTAGTCTGGTAAACCCCTTTTATTTAAATCGATTTCAATAGCATACCTTTTCATTTAAACAATGCTTGCCAAATATTACATTATACTGCACGTAAAAAAGTCATAAAAGAAAAACTTTGGAACTAGAATAAAAAAATATTTGTGAAATAAAAGGTGCTTGAATTACTTTTCGTTAACCATCATAAAGAGTGGGCTTAGGTGTGTCTGTAGGACTTTTAGAGTGCCCTCCCTGTTTTGATTATGTTTAATACTATTTCTTGAAATTGTATACATTTCTACCAGAAGCTTATAGAAATGCTTGTAATTTGCAATTAAATTCTCTGCAATTCCAAATGTTTTCATGGAGTTGAGAACAATGGCACTGCAAAGAGTGCTTATACATTCAGCGTTTGATTACATTTAATCATGCTGTCCTATTGAATTATTGTTGCCACAAAATTATACGACAATAGCCCATCAACAGAACTACAACACTATTTTGGATATTTTGCAGATATCATATAAGTAACTTAGCAGAAACCTTTCTAATAGATGGATGAGTTTATTTCAGTCATATGCCCATTCATCATAAAAAAAAAATGCTAACCAACACAGCTGTAATAACTTAAGTGTAAAATATGTAGTGTCAAATCTGGATTGGCCAGATGTATTTCATAACAAAACCACCTGTTTAGCTGTCAATGCCTATCCAGAGTAGCCTTAGCATACAGTTAATTAAAATGGATAATCATTTAGAGAGAAAACAACCAGGTTTCAATGCTAGCTGCTAGGTCTAACCAGGCATGTTCTCTGTCTAGAAAACTCTTCAATCACGAGACATTGCTGTTGAGATTGGGAGACAAAGTTGTAGCTTTTCACAAAGGAGTTCCCCAGTGTTCAATTTCAAGGACATTGTGTACATTGATTCTGTGAGAAAATTACACTTTAATAATTATGCTTACATCACAGTAATGCACACTGCTGCACCGTCTCTTGCTCAAAGCATTTGCATATTTATAGTTGACTACTAACTTCTACCAAATTCCCCATAGAGCACAAACTGGTACGAAATGCAAGTTAAACTATTTAAATGTTCTTCCAAAAACATGTGTCAAGGCAGTGTTAAAACTTGATCATTCATTAGGTAATGAAAATATAACAACTAATATGTTTTTTTGTGTTTTCCAGATATACTATGCCATTTACTCGTTTAGCGCTCGCTGTGCTAATGAGCTGAGCATCTCTGCCAATCAACGCGTTCGCATACTGGAGTTCCAAGACATGAATGGCAACAGCGAGTGGTGGCTGGGTGAGGCGGGGGGTAGGCGGGGCTACGTCCCGTCAAACTACATTCGGAAGTCAGAGTACACCTGAAAAATCTGTTTGGGAAAAGTGCCACATTAGAGCAGGTAGCTCTCCATACAACCAACATAAATACTATTGAGCAAATGAACAAAAATACCACAAATAAGGATTAAACAATGCGCAGGATATATGGTGCCTTATAAAGAAGGGGATCTGTGGTTGTGGAGGTATTTTGTTGAGAAAAACATTTTTGGGGAGTTTACCAAGCTGCTGATCCACTTCATTAAAAGTTGCTATGTGACTATATTTATACTTTCTTTGTTTTTATACTACTATTAGTGTCTCTTTTTTTTCCATTGCTGTGATACACTTGTAAGTTTCCAAGGCACAGAACCAAATCCTCATGTGCAGTTGGGTTTATATTAGATAACCTAATTAAGAGGTTTGTGAGTTCGGAATTTGAATGAGTTTGACTTCAAAACTTGTATAACCTTGAGATTTTTGCATGTGACTACAGTATCCTACAAATAAATCTGTGAGACAAAGATAACAATATGTGCTTTGTGCTGCATGCCTTGTAAAAGTGTACCCACCCTTTGCACAGTATTCACATTTTGCTGTCTTAATCAAACTTTTCAAATGTAAAACATTTTAGTTTCAGTTTAATGTTTTGAGAATGCCTAACAGGGCCTGGGCAGTATGTCTGAAAAGGTAAAAACCCAGAAAACACAGTGAGACATTTACAGGATTGCTTCATACAAAATAGACACTATGTCTGAAACATTCAGTAAAATTGTAACAGACTCATACAGATTCATAAACCACATACACTGCTCAAATACACACCTCCAAATCACTGCTGTCACTCCTTTGTTGGCGGTCAGGAGAATATTCTATTGGCATGCTGTCCATCACTGTTTTCGGGCTTCAGTGATCAATGCATTCATTACTCCATCAAAGCGAGTTCCCGTCCCTATTTTGCTGATTTCTACAGTGGGGATTAGGATTCACATTTAAAGAAACACGGTTAACATTTACTTGTAAAAATGTTTTACAATAATAATACCTGTCATTTCACTGTGTTTTAACTTTTGGTGTAAAGATATTCACAATGAATACATACAATTGAATGTAATACTATTTCAAATAGGATTTTAAGGCACCAAAATGTGAAAACTGAGCATGGAGTATATAAATGTATACTTTTACTAATCACAATTTATTCTATATCTGCCCATAAAGAATTCATCAGTTCTTATTTATAAGGAGATCAAGGAACAACAATGTTCCCCAAATGGGGTTGATAGAAGTGAATGAAGGTTGAGTGATGAAAGGTTTGACTTATAATGATAGAGAGAGTTTAATCAATAGGGACAGGTCTATGGCCCGATCTTTACTTACTTGCCTCATACATATCTAATGCTGTATATTGAGTATGTTTAGCTTAATGCACTCCATTTTCAAGTGAGTTATTTTGAATAAAAATGAAAATCAGCACAGCTGAAAAGTAACCCCTGGATTCTTTGTTTTGACTATACTGTTATGGGCCACCTTGTTCATTTTGTTAAGACCGAAATTAAGTCAGTAATTGCCAACTGTTGATGAATTCAGTAATTGTCAATAATTGTCTACAAAAACACTAATATATTATGTCTAATGGTATGTGATATCCTCAAACATCTATTGGACACACATTTGTGTTTTGTTGACAGAATAAAAACAACAAAAAATCCAGAAAAACACATTTAAAATAAGTTAGAAATTGATTTGCATTTTACTGTATTTGAGCCCTTTGCAAAACATGACTTAGTACTTGGTGGCAAAACCCTTGTTGGCAATCACAGAGGTCAGATATTTGTTGTAGTTGGCCACCGGGTCATTAAGGTTTCAAGGCTGAAATTTGGTAACTCAAACCTTCAGCTCCCTCCACAAATTGTCTATGGGATTAAGGTCTGGAGACTGGCTAGGCCACTCCAGGACTTTATTGTGCTTCTTCTTGAGCCACTACTTTGTTGCCTTGGGTCATTGTCATGCTGGAATACCCATTCACGACCCATTTTTAATGCCCTGGCTGAGGGAAGGAGGTTCTCACCCAAAATTTGACAGTACATGGCCCAATCCATCGTTCCTTTGATGCTGAAAAATTCAATAAATGGTAGATTTCGCAGAAAAACACCCCAAAGCATAATGTTTCCAACTCTGTTTGACAGTGGGGGTGGTGTTCTTGTGGTAATAGGCACCAGTCCTCCTCCAAACATGGCGAGTTGATTGATGCCGAAGAGCTCGATTTTAGTCTCATCTGACCACAACACTTTCACCCAGTTCTTTTCTGCATCATTTAGATGTTCATTGGCAAACTTGAGACGTGCCTGTTACATTCTTGAGCAGCGGTACCTTGCGGGCGCTGTAGGATTTCAGTCCTTCACGGCTTAGTGTGTTACCAATTGTGAGATCTTGAATGGAGCCCTAGACTGAGGTAGATTTACAATTATTTTGTTGTTCTTCCATTTGCGAATAATCACAATAATCATCTGATTGCTTCTGTGGACAGGTGTCTTTTATAAAGGTAACAAGAGGAGATTAGCAGTACTTCCTTTAAGAGAGTGCACCTAATCTCAGCTCTTTACCTCATAAAAGACACCTGAGAGCCAGAAAACCTGCTGAAGGGTTCAAATAATTATTTCACTGAGTAAAATGCAAATCATGGTATAACCTAACACGTACCACCTATCTAAGCATTGTTATTAACCAGTGTTTCTCAAGGGCGGCAGTAGTGACACTTCAGAGGACGATGGGGCACTGGAAGCAATATTTTGAAAATAGTACCGTGAGGTGTTTTTGGGGAGGCGTTTTCAACTACTTGCATAAATCTGTGGTCTGCAACATTAAAACCTGCCAGATTATGCCAATGCTAAATCTTAAAACGTCTTAAATTAATTTATCTCAATAATAGGCATTGAAAAGTTCCCATAAATTTTATTTTTTACTATTTTTAAAGGTTCTAAAAATATTTGTGGTTTGTGAACAGATTTTAGCTCTGGTCGTACACAAAGGAACCACAGTTTCATTCAGAATGTTGGATGGCAACACACTGGCTAGATACTCCTGACGGTTGTAAGCACTGTTGTTCGTGAGGTAGATTGCTAACTAATACCAAGCTGGTTAACTTTTAGAGACTGGCTGTTAAATGGCTCTCAGGTACCATGGGAAAGTAAAAATTAAATCAGAAGTGGTTGGAACAGCAAATTTGCTTTGTGGTTGAAATCTGTTGAGCGGAAAGTAAATCAATTCCACTGTTTATTGCAAGACATTTTTCTAATATGGCAAAATGGGAATTAAATCCGTGGAATCCATTATGAAGCATGAGAAACACAGAAACCATGTGAAAAGCCTCCAATAAATGCCTGGCATTCCTCAGTACTGTTTGGTCGAATCACAGACAACTGTCCTGTGAAGTACAGCCAGCAACCTTATTGGTAACGGTAGGCTTACTTCTTACAATAGTGGGTACTTCAGTCAAATTGGTGTCCTAATACATGTATTGGATGGGATGTTTTTGTGAAATTGGTCTTGAATTGAATTTGAGTGCTATTAAAAAATATATATATATTTATCTTTGTCCTGGCTGGGGGCATATGGCCTTCACTATGTACCCGAGGCTCACAGCCAGGACCTGACTCTGCCACCTGTTTGTTCTCCCCAATTGGGGGCACCTGTAACCAGTTGTCCCTAATTGGGGAGCCTCATTTAGTTGCCTTGTTTTGTTCAGTCTTGGTTGGATCTTTTGTTTAAGCTTGTTTGTTTCCTTTCATTTGTTGACACAACACTATGTTTAAGGTGTTGACTTGGCCTCCAAATTTCCCAGAACTCAATCCTATCGAGCACCTGTGGGTGCTTACAGCACTTAAAGGATCTGCTGCAAACGTCTTGGTGCCAGATACCACAGCACACCTTCAGAGGTCTAGTGGAGCCCATGCCTCGACTGGTCAGGGGTATTTTGGTGGCAAAAGTGGAACCTTCACAATATAAGGCAGGTGGTCATAATAGCTGATTGGTGAATACACTGTTCGAAAACCTTTAAGGAACACTTCAA
Source organism: Novumbra hubbsi (assembly GCA_016801125.1). Lineage (NCBI taxonomy): Eukaryota > Metazoa > Chordata > Actinopteri > Esociformes > Umbridae > Novumbra > Novumbra hubbsi. The sequence goes on from JACXGK010000524.1 coordinate 49,778, forward strand.
TCCAATATATGTTAAACATCTAAATCTTTAGTGTACATTGTGTAATTTGTTGAGAACAAAATGACCCGCTGATTGAGGGCTGGATTTAAACTCCAAATCACCAAAATTCATGAAATCATAGGCTGTTCTGACTTGCGTGAATTTCATCACAGCAACTCATGATGTGACTAAGGATTTCATCCCGGTACATAACAGCAGTCGGGGTACTGTTGGCTAGCATGTGGAGGTCTGTGCGACCCTCCAAGGACAGGCCTCCCCAGACCATCACTCACCTACTGCCAAACTGGTCATGCCAGTCATGATGTCAGGCAGCGTAATGCTCCCCGGGGCATCTCCAAACTCTTTCACGTCTGTCATATTTCTTTAAGTATTTTAAGTAACTGAGTTCAACTGAAAACTGTTGACACACACTTACTGTGTGTACTAATGTTTCTCTAGTTTTTTCAATGGCAGCTGAAGGCTAACTACATTCTAGTTGCCTAAACTAAAATGAAGGCGGACACCTGAAGCCAAGACTTTATGCTAAGTTATTCGCCCAAAAAGAAGAGCGCTCCTCAAGCACTCAGCAGTTAAGTAGCTTATTATGGCTTATATTCAGTGCTGCTTGAATGAATATGAACCCCTTGTGTACAGATTTTGTTAGTGTTCAGCATGTGATTATTTTATCAGAACAATTAATTAACTAATTAAAACCACAATGTTTGTCAAAACCCAAACCCTACAACCAAAAGAAACTTAGTGGGATATTGGGCTGCTGTTCTTAATCTGGACCTGGTCGACTGCACATGATAATGGAAAACATGAATTCTGAGGTATGCCTGGAGATTCTTGAACAAGGACCTTAACACTCTAAACAATTAAACATCAACAAGTTTGATAAAACACTTAACTCACTTAATTATTTGACTGGTCTCTTACGTTATCTTCTGCACTGGGAAATAGTTACTGCCTTCTCCTTCAAAGACACAACAGTTTGTGAGGACGATTGCTAGATATAAAAAAACATTTGACATAAAAACCCACACTGTCCTTAATCAACAGTTGTATTGGTTGCATAGAAACAAGTATGTCCTACATACTTTACAGATTACAGGTATTATAAAATCCATCAACTGTCAACCGTGGATGCGATTACAAATTAAACCAAACCCCTAGCTTCATACTGAAAGCAAAAGCCATTATATTTTCTTCTTCCTCTGTCCAATTTACTCAATTCGAAGGGTACACATTCATAAGCTGTAGAAAATTACATTGAATTACTACATCAATTGAATTTGACAATGTTGTAACATTTCAAATAATCAATGTGTCCATGTTAAAAAAACATTGATGATGATTGATTAATGTTTAATGAAGTCCTTACAGATACATAAATTCCCTTTAATTTCATTGCACATTCCAACTGCCTTTCTGATTTTACATGCTCAGCTCCCTCCAAACATTGTCTAATTGTCTCTTGGGCTACAATGTGCCCTTAACAAACCTAGGATTAGAATATCATCCAATCCCTAACCAATTGCTAGGGGAAACTTTCATATACTACCTTCTCACAACGTTGTTTATGCATTTTGTATGGCCGGTGCTTGACTTGTTGTTTTCTCTTTGGCTGAAGCTGAGCTAGAAGCCCTCATTGACTTATTGACACTTGAGGAGGAAGTGGTGGTAGTGGTGGTAGATTTCTTCAACGTTTGTATAGTCTTTTTCCTCTTGACTTGGAGGATCTCCATGGCATCTAAATTGACTCCGGACTGCTGTAATTCTTCTCTGCTCTCCAACTGCTCTGACGCCTGCTGCTGCTCCTCCATCTGGTGCTGAAGCTGGACAAAAATATAAACATGCATAATGAAAAAGCAATATAGCTCTAGAAGGGAGGCAGGAGTGGCATAAGCCCCTCCCTTAAATATAATTGTCATATCATAGTTTCTCAGTTACAATTTTAAAAACGGAGGCATAAATGACTACAGCCGTGGCCTAAACTGCAATTAATTGCATGAAATTATTTGCCATGAAAATGAATTTCCCAAAACAATTTCCACAGCATTTCAGCCCTGCCACAAAAGGACCAGCTGACATCAGGTCAGTGATCCTCTCGTTAACACAGCTAAGAGTGTTGATGAGGACAAGGCTGGAGATCACTCTGTCATGCAGATTGAGTTAGAAAACCAGACTGGAAGCTTTAAATGGAGGGTGGGTTTGAAATCATTGTTCTTCCTCTGTTAACCATGGTTGCTTGCAAGGAGGAGTCGTGCAGTCAATATTGCTTTGCACAAAAAGAGCTTCACAGTCAAGGATATTGCTGCTAGTAAGATTGCACCTAAATCTAACATTTATTGGATCATCAATAACTTCAAAGAGAGAGGTTTAATGGTCGTGAAGAAGGCTTCAGGGCACACGAGAGTCCAGCAAGCACCAGGACTGTCTCCTGAAGTTCATTCAGCTGCTGCTGGTGGTTCCCCAGTGCAGAGCTTGCTCAGGAATGGCAGCAGGCAAGTGTGAGTGCATCTGCATGCACGGTGAGGCGAAGACTTTTGGTGGATGTCCTAGTGTCAAGAAGGGCAGCAAAGAAGCCACTTCTCTCCAGAAAAAACATCAGGGACAGACTGATATTCCGCAAAATGCTTGGACTGCTGAGGATAGAGGTAATTTTCTCTGATGAATCCCCTTTCCGATTGTTTGGGGCATCCGGAAAAACACTTGTCCGGAGAAGTGAAGGTGAGCAGCAGCATTAGACCTGTCAGGGTTCCGCCCTGACCTGACATGGTCCTGGCTGTGCCACACCCTCTAGCGGCCTGTGGCAGCTATTACACCTCGTTTCACAAGCACCAGTCACCAAGCACACGCCCAACCACTCACACCTATAAACCAACAGAAGAAAGTTCATTTGTAGTTCTGGCATGAGATGTTTGTCATTGTAAATATTGCAGTATAAATAAACTCAATCTCTGTGTCTCTCACTCACCATCATCATATTTTGGTACTGGGCAATGGCCTCCTCAGTGCTCACTCCTTTCCCCAGACCCAGCTCGGCAGCACGCCTGGCCATCTCCACCTTATGGGATCCAGGGGGGGTCCAGCCAATACCCCTAATCCAGTTCAGGTCTGACTTGTAGTTCACCTACAACAGGGAGACATGACATTTTTGTCATTTAGCAGACACCCTAAGATATTTAGTACCTATAATACTTTTGTAATAGTAATATTATGAATGTAAATATTAGATTTACATCTGATAAACAAAATGATTATAGTTTTAAAATAAAAAGAATTATACTAAACTCACATCACTCTGCAACTTGTAGGCCTGTTTTGCGTGTTGGACGTTGAGTTGCTGGGGGTCACAGGTGTAGTCATGAAGCCTCTGGCGATAGGTCTGGTTGCTGGCTAGGGCTTGGCTCTTTTTGGCTTGTTGAAACTCAGGCTGGTCAGCATGCATCTTAAACTGGGAGCGCGTCTCCTGAGCCTGCCTCTTGTACCCAATGCTGCTCTGAAGCTTGCTTGCTGCCAGAGAGTGAACCATCTTGGGGTCATCCTCGACACTAAGTAGTCCCACCTGCTGGCCCTTCTCCTTCACAAAGGCCTGTTTGTAGCGGAACTAAGGGCGCGAAGACAGGACCATATTAGAGAAATGCTCAATTCAACAGAATGTTTGCTAGAATCTTGCTTTGCTACTAGAGGATGTTTGGGAGGTTACATTTACAATTTATCAATAGGATCCTGTCTTACATCAAGGAGTGCCTAGAAGACAATGGGGCAAGGCACACAGTCCTAAACCTGACCAATCCACCCCATTGAGAGGCAGTTGCATCCTCATGCACTGTCTGTATGCTGAGATCAGCATCACAATATGAGCTGTACTGAGATGGGGCCCTCATACCATTAAGTCTTAAGCAGTTCCACTAAATACATTAGCTATAGCATAGTTATACAATATATTGTTTCAGCATTGACATCGCAATGTACCGCAATGCCACCGCAATAGTCACATCGCAGAACATGCAATGTAGTAAGGTAAACATACATATATCAGTCTTTAATATGTTTTTTTTTGTTTTTTAAGTACACTATATCTGTCTGACATTATATCTCTCTGATATTACAGAATTTACTCCTATGTTTGGGTTCTTGGATACACGTCACGGTTTCCCCCGGCACGGTGTCACCATGTCCACCTCCCCTGCGCCGTCTGAATCACCTGCCTTCTAATCACCATTGTTTCCCAACTCCTCTCAACACCCAGCCGTTGTGAACGTACCTGGTCTTTCTTGCTCTATCATCCCACCGGTTTTGCATTTACCCTTTGTAGGTTTTAAGTTCCCTCAATTATTTTGACTTTGTTGAGTATTGATGCAATTCCTGTTCCCTCACAGACATGGTTTGTTCAATCCCTTTGCACGTTTGTTTTATTGTAAGTGCTTATTGCTTTTTGGCAAAGTTTCAGTTTGGGTTTCCTATCCGTAAGTTTCAGTGTTTTTCTGAAATAAATACTATTTTCCTGGGTCTGCCTCCAGCACCTTTATTGGAATGTGACTACACAGAGTTTATTATAATTTTTATTTAAAACACTGAGTTCATAGCTGCACATACTTGACTTACAGGCTCTGCTTACGCATGCAGTAATAAGGAGTAAGAGACAAGCAAAAACAACAACAATTTGAATTTGGTTGCAAAAAGAAATGCATTGTCAGTTACAGTATCTCACAAAAGTGAGTACACCCCTCACATTTTTGTAAATATTTGATTCTATCTTTTCATGTGACAACACTGAAGATATGACACGTTGCTACTATGTAAAGTAGTGAGTGTACAGCTTGTATAACAGTGTAAATTTGCTGTCCCCTCACAATAACTCAACACACAACCATTTACACCGCTGGCAACAAAAGTGTGTACACCCCTAAGTGAAAATGTCTGAATTGGGTGTCAATATTTTGTGTGGCCACCATTCTTCCCACACTGCCTGAACCCTCTTGGGCATGGCGTTTACCAAAGCTTCACAGGTTGCCACTGGAGTCGTCTTCCACTCCTCTAGGATGACATCACGGTGCTGGTGGATGTTGCGCTCCTCCACCTTTCTTTTGAGGATGCCCCACAGATGCTCAATAGGGTTTAGGTCTGGAGACCAGTCCATCACCTTTACCCTCAGCTTATTTAGCAAGGCAGTGGTCGTCTTGGAGTTGCGTTTGGGGTCGTTATCATGTTGGAATACTGCCTTGCGCCCCCGTCTCCGAAGGGAAGGGATAATGCTCTGCTTCAGTATGTCACAGTACATGTTGGCATTCATGGTTCCCTCAATGAACTGTAGCTCCCCAGTGCCGACAGCACTCATACAGCCCCAGACCATGACACTCACACCACCATGCATGACTGTAGGCCAAACACACGTCTTTGTACTCCTCACCTGTTTGCAGCCACACATGCTTGACACCATCTGAACCAAATAATTGTATTTTGTTCTCATCAGACCACAGGACATTGTTCCAGTAATCCATGTCCTTAGTCTGCTTGTCTTCAGCAAACTGTTTGCAAGCTTTCTTGTGCATCATCTTCAGAAGAGGCTTCCTTCTGGGACAACAGCCATGCAGACCGATTTGATGCAGTGACTGAGCACTGACAGGGTGACCCCCCACCCCTTCAACCTCTGCAGTAATAACGGCAGCACTCATACGTCTGTTCCCCACAGCCAACATCTGGATATGACGCCATGGTCGACCATGGCGAGGCGTGTTCTGAGTGGACCCTGTCCTGTTAAACTGCTGTATGGTCTCGGCCACCGGGTTACAGATCAGTTTCAGGATCTTGGCAATGTTCTTATAGCCTGGGACATCTACATGTAGAGAAACAATTATTTTCTTCAGATCCTCAGAGAGTTCTTTGCCATGAAGGTCCACGTTGAATTTCCAGTGACCAGTATGAGTGTGAGAGCGATGACACCAAATTTAACGCTACTGCACCCCATTCACACCTGAGACCTTGTAACACTAACGAGTCACATGGGCCCAATTAGGTACTCACTTTTGTTGCCAGCGGTGTAGACAATAATGGCTGTGTGTTGAGTTACATGAAAAGATATAATCAAATATTTACAAAAATGTGAGGGGTGTACTCACTTTTGTGAGATACTGTAATTCTCTGTTTTAACCTGGTTGGAGTGAAGAGATAAAGCCTCCTGTAATTTCCTGGATCCCTTCTAGACACCAAATGTCTTCATTCACAAATGAGACCCTTTATTCTAGGGTAAGCAACATGATTTATTCATATGTTCACATGTTAGATTGACTTTAGCCTGAATTGTTTGAAGTGTATTACATAAATACAATGGAACCATGGTGAATTAAACAGTGTATTAATTTTTATAGTAACTAAGGGCATAGCTATAATCGTTTCAGCCGGTGTGGTCGCACCAGGGCCTGCAACGTACATGGGCCCAGTGATGGGCCCGAAAATGCAAAGCTACAGAACCCCACATGAAGTTTACATTTCGCTCAGTTTAGATGCTGGGTGCTAGCATCGGTTGTTCACATCTCAGGTCAAGTATGATGACATAGCAGCAACACAGGCTTAATTTATAGTAGCGTATATAGCAAATGATCTCACTGATGGTTTCACCAACAACATTTTGTTATTTCCATAAGGATGATATTTACGTTTTTGCACCTCTCTTTCTTCAATTGTTTAATCCTTTTTCCCTGTGTCATTTCACATTATTACACAGAACTTAATATCTGAACTTATTTATTTTGGTTTCTTTGTATGTATGGATTACTTGGGTTGTTACCAACATCTGCTGACAATGTCATATCAATAGCACCTTTGGAAATATATTTACGGAGAAAAATGGTGATGTGTTCAATACTTATTTCACCCGCTGTATGTAGTTATTTTTGTTATTTTGCTAAGCTTGCTGGCATTAAGTAGGCTGCCTTTGAAATGTTAGAAGATATGTTGTTGCGGATAGTTTCAGATAGTAGGGTGGCAGTTACAAAGTAGTTTTGGATAGTAGGGTGGCAGTTACAAAGTATATAAAGCTTGAGCTGACTGCAATAATGCAAGAAAGAAGTTGTGTGATTGGACAACAAAAACCTGTCTTTTTTTTCTGTATTTGCTGATGTAAGAGAGACAGAGAGAGTTTACTGTACTCCTATAAATCGTCAGAGAACATCTGTGTTGCAGAACGTGTGTGGACATTCTGTTAATTGGATTTAGCTACACAAAACACTGCGTTAACATCCACAGTATTCCCTAAATCATGATTAAGCTACGCTACTGATAGTAACATAAATAAAATAAAAAGTATTTATTATTTTCTATGAAGTCCCTACAAAATCACCCTTAATCATTCTAGAATAATTAATTCTTGTCAAATAGAGCTATTCAAGTCATCTGGTGAAGTCATCCTGCATTATTTCACATCGCAATATATATCACAGAAAAACAAAACAGTGCAATGTCAGTTTGTTCCAACATCATGCAGCCCACTATAGTACGTACTGTCAAATGTCTAGAATAAAACAACTATCAGAAAAATCCGTGTAATTAAAATCCAAGTGCAAGAAAAGCCAATTAGAACTGTAATGTTCGTTTTATTTAGAAAACTATACTCACATCACTGGCATTATTTCTGGAAGCTTTGGCAGTCTGGAAGGGAATAGCATCCAACCTCAGGTCATACCCTGCAGACCTCATCTTATCCCCAGATGCTTTATAGACTTTCTGCAATGGGTGGAAAAGAAAGATTGATAACTATAGTTACCAGACCGTGACGTCACAATGGACCAGAAAATTAGTAGATGAAACAGTAGGCAATATCTTTTGAATAAATACGTTTACCAAACCATGGAGAAGATGATCTGAAAGATGAAATTCTGAGAATTATTTAGATAAAGGAAACTAGAAATTGTACTTTGTGTTTATTGTACTTACCCTACCCAGTCAAATTGACAAGCAACATAAACTTGACCCAAATTGCTAAAATTGCCTGTATTTGCTAAGTAGATCTACACAAACCCAGACTTTTACATGATGCAATTGTACCAAGAAAACATATTGGGACCGAATATACAGCATATATCTTTAGCTGACATACATTTGTGACAATGGGCATATCAGCTAGAGGTGAACGCAACCTATGCATGTAATGGACATATACAGAATTATGGTTCCAGATTATACTATGCATATATACATAGACTACAATTCAGTAGCTTGGGATCACTTTGAAATTTCCTTTTAAATAAATGTTTTGGTCCATTACAATAACATCAAATTGATCAGAAATACAGTTCAGTATAAAAGACACCTGTCCACAACCTCAAACAGTCACACTCCAAACTCTACTATGGCCAAAACCAAAGAGCTGTCAAAGGACACCAGAAACAAAATTGTAGACCTGCACCAGGCTGGGAAGACTTAATCTGTAATAGGTAAGCAGCTTGGTGTGAAGAAATCAACTGTGGGAGCAATTATTAGGAAATGGAAGACATACAAGACCACTAATAATCTCCCTCGATCTGGGGCTCCACGCAAGATCTCACCCCGTGGGGTCAAAATGATCACAAGAACGATGAGCAAAAATCCCAGAACCACACGGGGGACCTAGTGAATGACCTGCAGAGAGCTGGGACCAAAGTAACAAAGCCTACCATCAGTAACACACTACGCCACCAGGGACTCAAATCCTGCAGTGCCAGACATGTCCCCCTGCTGAAGCCAGTACATGTCCAGGCCCGTCGGAAGTTTGCTAGAGAGCTTTGGATGATCCAGAAGGAGATTGGGAGAATGTCATATGGTCAAATGAAACCAAAATATAACTTTTTGGTAAAAACTCAACTCTTCGTGTTTGGAGGACAAAGAATGCTGAGTTGCATCCAAAGAACACCATACCTACTGTGAAGCATGGGGGTGGAAACAGTATGCTTTGGGGCTGTTTTTCTGCAAAGGGACCAGGACGACTGATCCGTGTAAAGGACAGAATGAATGGGGCCATGTATCATGAGATTTTGAGTGAAAACCTCCTTCCATCAGCTAGGCATTGAAGATGAAACGTGGCTGGGTCTTTCAGCATGACAATTATCCCAAACACACCGCCCGGGCAACGAAGGAGTGGCTTTGTAAGAAGCATTTCAGGGTCCTGGAGTGGCTTAGCTAGTCTCCAAATCTCAACCCCATAGAAAATCTTTGGAGGGAGTTGAAAGTCCGTGTTGCCCAGCAACAGCCCCAAAACATCACTGCTCTAGAGGAGATCTGCATGGAGGAATGGGCAAAAATACCAGCAACAGTGTGTGACAACCTTGTGAAGACTTCCTGAAAACGTTTGACCTCTGTCATTTCCAACAAAGGGTATACAACAAAGTATTGAGATAAACTTTTGTTATTGACCAAATACTTATTTCCTCCATAATTTGCAATTAAATTCATAAAAAATCCTATCATCTCAAATCAACTTTGCTCGATTTTTGAGATATGAGAGGTAATAATTGCAAATAACTACAAAATCGGTCAAAAACTAAGGCAGACGAACGTATGTGTGTAGATATGCAGGTCCCGGTCTGGCTTGGTATTGTACCTGGAATGGTGGAACTTGCCTTGAAACGCAGATACCCGCACATGGTACGTAAACAGTAGCAGTAAACCAAAGCAAATAGTATAGGCACATTATAACCGGACAAGCTTCTGCAATTCAGTGGTTAGCTGTAGCAATGTGGTTAGCCTAACTGCTCCATGTAAGATTTCACTGTTTGTATGTTCTAGTAAATAATCCAAATAGCGAGGTATTCTTTGGGAATTTTTGTGTCATCCACGATTTTAGGAAATCTAAATGACTAGGCCAAGGCTAAACACTAAACTGGAAATGTCAATGTGCTTGCCTTGTGCCGCATTTACCTATCGTGGCGCCCTTTTCTGATTTCAACTCCCCCAAGATATGATCCCTTAGTTTAGAAGCGAACAACAAGCTAAATAAATATAAAGTCAAAAGCCCCTTTCACACATTAAGTAGGATATATCCCTGAATGAAAGTAGTTACATCGCAGGGACAAGCATGTAAACAGTTACGTCCATCTAAGAAGCACAGCATTTACAATGTCATTTTATGTAAAGCTATAGCAGTCTTTTATGGTTTTGTTTAAAAAAAAGCAATTATGTTAGCACAGGTGAAAAGTGTTGTGCAGATAAAAGAAGCAGTAAAACTTGTCGTCTTTAGACTAGCTAAATATCTGGAGCAAATGCGGGTTTGATTACCAGCTCAAAATGTTGTTCTAAAAGGCATCAATCTATTCTGAGAAATGAAAGTATTCTAATGCGAGAAATTGCCAAAAACTGAAATCCTGTACTGCGTATGTACAGTTCCTTTCACAGAACAGCACAAACTGGCTATAACTAGAATAGAAAAAAGAGTGGGAAGCCTCGGTGCACAAGTAAGCATGAGGACAAATACATGAATGTATAGTTTAAGAAACAGATGCCTCACAGGCCCCCAACTGGCAGCTTCATTAAATAGTACACGCAACACACCAATCTCAACATCAACAGTGAAAAGGAAGGTCCAGCCTGCTGGCCTTCTAGGCAGAGTTAAAAAGAAAAACACATCATCCCAGACTGGCCAATATAAAGAAAAGCTTAACCCAGTAGCGCCATTTGTATCATATTTGATACCTGAGTTTCAGAGACCTTTGGGTCATTAACACGAACGATACTTTCCCGAAAAATGTATATGAATATTTACTGTGGTGAAGTAACCTATAATTAGTTAACGTTCATTCAATATTTAATAGTAAAATCGTGTTGAAAATATATGTATCAAAAACAATACAGCAGGTATTTCAAGTAACAATTTACCTCTAAATCCCACCATAGCCATTGTATTGTATTTCATGATGCTGGACTATGATGATGGTCATGATGATGGATTATGGCATATCACAATTCCAAATACACTTTTTTGATACATTTTAAACAAATTAACGGTAGAAATGTCATAGTAAGATATATTTAAAGTGGAATTTATATGTTATATTATATATTTACACATAGTGAAATGTCTCAAAAGCAATGAACACAATTTGTTATTGTTTCTAAAAAATAATTGTTGTGATCAATAAATTTATAAATCAAATGTGATAAAAAAATTCATATATGTAAATTAAGATGTTTTTTTTTTTTTTTTTTACTAAAGGTCCAATAAACACTATTATATAAAAAAAATTGTATACAAATGTAAACTGTAGTTTGTCTTACATCACTAATTTGTTGGGCGTTGATCCTTGCTCTGATGAAGTCAGGGTCGTCTGCATGTATGGTATATTTGTGCATGGCGTCCAAGTCTCCAGATTTATACAGCCTCTGTGATATTGATAACAATTTAGTGAAATGTAATAAAAATTAAAGACAATTTGCCTTTGAAAGGCAACACAGATAGATACGGGTCAATCATGCTCAGCTGTAAAAATCTATACAAGTCATATCCGATCACAGAGCATGTTCTTGTACACATCAACTAAAGACAAATTAGATTTTACTTTTTAAAAACAATAAATAAGTGTCTATACCTCACTGCATTGTAAGTAGCTGTTCTTTGCATGGACCATGTCTGGAGAGTCTACCACTTGGGTAAACTTTAGACTATCGGGCAGCTGACGATATTTCTTCTGCAAGACCAAAACCATTTGAGAATTAGTCGAATAGACAAATGGACATATACTGTACAAGTACACACACTTGACGTTATGTTACTCTAATCTTATGTTAGATATCATGGCTCTCAAGGTACTTACATCACTGATGAGCTCTCCAGCTTTCTTTGCTGACTCCATTTGAGGTGCCCCAACACCATCCCAGGCCACGCCCTTCATGAAGTTCAGATCTGACTTGTACAGGTTCTAAAAGAAAGAGGGGAAGGCATCTCTAGCTATACTCAGATGGTTGAGGTTAGTTTTAAAATCTTTTAGTGGCATTGTTCTTTCCACAATGATTGTTAATGATTACTTGTTCAATTAATTTGCTGAATTACTGTAAGCAATTGGGAGATTTTCATATACAAATAGATATACATATTCTGCTCCCTCCACAGAAAAGCGCAAACTGGCTCTAACCAGAATCGAAAGAGGAGTGGGAGACCCGGTGCACAATGGAGTAAGAGGACAAATACATTTGTGTTGTCTAATTTAAGAAACAAGATTCTGATTATCAAGTAAAACCATCTCAAAGGCATTAAATGGGACCAGGGATTTAGTCATCACCTGCATAAAGTAACAGGGAGGCGTCATATCATTTACTAACAGCAAAAAAATCTGAGATTCGGGAAAATTTAGTTTTTGGAATCCACTAAGGTTTGATTCAGCACAGATGCTCGTCTGCTTTATCCCACAATTTCTAAAAACAGTTCAGTATTCTATGGAAATTTCTGCATCACTGCATCCAATCAATCTAACCAGGTTTCTGAGAGTACCAAGACTATACAGATTTGTGGCCGTAATCCAAATAGCCATCCGTTTTCGACAGCATACTTCAAGCAACTAGAAAATAGGGATATTTTCCAGAACAAATTAAATATTTAAACAAAATAAAAGCCATCTTTGCAGCACTTTGATTTAAGCCAAACGTGCAAATTTAGCATCTCTCTAAAACAACCACAGCCACACCATTAAATTGGAATAGGACCAGAGATCAGAGTGCGTTTCCTGGTATTTTGAAGCGCGAAAAATACGCGTCTAAAATCTTTCTGACTCTTGCAGCGACCAACAACCAATTTCTAGCTCAACACTGCATGTCTCTAATTGCTGCCCCAGTACACCAGATTTTATTTTATTTATACAGGGAAAACCCACTGAGGCCAAGGTCTTATTTTCTATGGCATCCTGTATTACAAATGCAGCAATACACCATATATATAAAAGAAAAACAACAACCAACGGTCCTTCTGGAGAATAACAAATGTATACCAGTGTATAAATTACAGTGGTGTGTGCAAAAACTGGTAATAAAATGTAGCGCTGCATGGTAAACTGAATGAATTCTTCTTAAGACAGAGGTTGAAATTGTCCAAACCCAACATGTTTTGCAGTCGCATAAATTAGATTTGTATTATGAAACAATAAAAACATTGTATTTTTTCTATCAATATATTTTCTGGCTTGATGTGATAGTCAAAGAAAAAGTTAAAGATTAACATTGATTTCCTTTACAGAAACAAGTACAACCCTGTTTTCAAAAGATGAATCTGTTTTTATGTAAATAAAAACAGAATGCAATGATGTGCAAATTCTTTAAACCCTATATTAAATTGAAAATAGTACCAAGACAATATTTCAAATGTTGAAATGAATGTTGTTGTTTCTTGGAAAATGCACGCTCACCCTTATGCCAAAAACATGTTTAAAAAAAGCTGGGGGAGGGACCAAGAGAATGGAAAAGTTGTGTAATGCTAGAAATCTAAACCTGGTAGAATATAAGCTAACTTATTAGGTCAACTGGCAACATCATGTCAGTAACATGATTGGGTATTAAAAGATAATTTCAGACAGGATAAAGCCTGAACAATATATACAGGTTTTGGAAACAAACCTGTATATATTGGCAACAAGATGACCTCTTTTACAGAGAAGGCCTTGCATATTCCAGCAAGACAATGCCAAACCATGTTCTGCACGTTATTATTAACAACATGGCTCTGTAGTAAAATACTCCAAGTGCTAAACTGGCCTGCCAAACTAGCCTGTAGTCCAGACCTGTCTACTATTGAAAACATTTGTTGCATTATGAAATGACAAATACAGCAAAGGAGACCCCAAACTTTTTGAGCAGCTGCTTTCCTACATTAAGCAAGAATGGGAACACGATCCACTTTAAAAACTACAGCAATAGGTCTCCTCAGTTCCCAAAAGCTTACTGAGTGTTGTTAAAAGAGGTGGGAAACACAGTGGTAAATGCCCCTGTCACAACTTGTTTAAAAAATTTTGCTGGCATAAATTAAAATGTGTTTTTCAAAAACAGTAACATCTCTCAGTTTCAACATTTGATATGTTGTCTTTTTACTAGGTTCAATTAAATAATAGGGAATAAGCTATTTGCACATCATAGCATTCTGTTTTTATTAGCATTTTACGCAGCGTCCCAAGTGCTCCGCTAACAATATTACCTAATGTGAGAGCCCAGACAAGTAATTAATAAAACGTATATTCTATTGTAACCCCTGTTGCACCCTGGGACAACAGTTGCTGAATTCATTTTAGGGAGCTACTGTAATCATGGTTACCTCTACCCACCAGTCCCCCCCCCCTTTATGGTTTCTTTTCTCTCACCTCACTCTGCAGGTTGTAGGCCTTCTTGGCCCATTGGACTTTCATATCATCAGGTAGTACAGTGTACTCATGGAGCCTCTTCTTGTAGTCCTGATCGCTGGCCAGAGCCTGGGCATTCTTGGCTGTTACTAAGTTTACCATATCTGGGCAAAGGTGGTACCTGCTGCTGCCAGAAAGGGCATCTTTCCGGTACACCTGCTCGCTTGTCAGCCGACCCATCTGCAGACAGTGTAGCATGCGCGGGTCGTCCCCGACGCTGCGGGCGCCGATGTGCTTGCCCTTATCTAGCAAGTGGTTGTGTTTATACTGGACCTGGGATTGGTAATAGCGAACGTGGGGGAAAAGCAAGCAAGTATTTCATTAGTGACTGTGACTCTAATGTAATAGCGTAATAGCGAACGTGGGGGAAAAGCAAGCAAGTATTTCATTAGTGACTGTGACTCCAATGTATTTTTCTCGCATTATTCTCGAGCAACTGTTTTGTTTATGTTACGTCTGCCCATGCCAATGTACATTTATGTGCTACTTGTGTTTCTTACATTCAAATCGTGCCTACTGCATTCTCAAAGACCCAATGCTTTACAGGGTTTCTACAGAATTTGAACAACTGTATCTACTAAACCTAACCATAATTGTAAACCTAACCCTACACTTAGCATTAACAAGCAGTTGCTTATCTACAGATTCTGTGGATGAATATCTACAAATGGACATTGAGTATCTACAGACGGGACTCTCAAAATTCAGCATAACTGCAAGTGTACCACTCACATCACTTGCTATGTCCATTGAGGTCTTGGCAGCTTGGAAGGGGATGTCCTGCATGGTTAGTTTGTAGCCCTGTGCTCGTAGAGTGTTCCAAGACTCCCTGTACTTGATCTGAGGAGGAAAACAGAAAATCATCACCAGCAGTTCCATGCCCTTATTGACCAGATCTGAAATAAGTGTGCACATAGAATGGATTAGATGTTCCATATTATTTTTTTATAATCTAGTGATCTAGTGTTCATATTAGATCTGTGATTATCTTCATGGGCAAGGACTAGGGATGGGTACCATTAGAGCTCTTTCAGTTGATTCTGGTTCTGCATTTTAGTACCGATTTCAAATGATTACTCTTTTGCATCCTATTAAATTATTATAAAATCACTAGATAAGTGTTAATATTAATGTATTATTTATTAGCCTTCCAGAATCGGTCCCAAAGTCAGCATGATGGCAATTAGAATTACAACATTGGCTTTGCTATACCTTTTTCAGCGTAAAATCTTCATTAAATCAGAACCATTCTTTTTTATCTGACATAACAGGGTTAGTGTTATCATTTCCATCAGTTGGTTAAGATGAAATCATTTGTGTTAATTAAAAATGAATTAGCAAAGTTGTATTGGTTAAGTAGAATCATATGTGTAAATAATTGGGTTCCAAATGAAACCATCAAAGGAGGAATCTTTAGGATAGAGTTTGTACAGGACTCAAGAATGTCAAGAATCCTGGTAAGTTTGGTGTTACTCATTCGAGAGGACAAAAGATCTCAGACAACATCAGTCTGGGTACAACCATCTCAAAAAGATTTGAGCTCCATCTACAGTGATGCAAATTATTTATAAATGGAGAACATTTTACATGACAGCAACTCAACCTAGAATTGGACGACCCTTCAAAAATATCCCTAAGAGCCAAAAGAATATGAATAAATCAGGTGAATGCCAAACCAAACATAACATCTGGAGATTTGCAGACCGCCATTGCGTGAAGCACCTGCTCTCAAAAAGGAACCAAACTGCCTGTCTTAACTTTACCAGAGACCACATGGACAAACCTGACGGTTTATAGAAGTCTGTTCTTTGGACAAATGACTCACAAATGTACATTTTTGATCACAAAGAAAACCGCTGGCCTTCCACCAAAATGACCTTTCCCACAGTTGAGCATGGTGGTGGCAATTTCAAGATCTACCTTTCCTTCTCTGGACGAGATCAACTACATATCATTAAGGGAACCAAGTATTTAAAGTCATGATCTAAGCAGGACCTGAAGCAGGCAATACTTCCCAGAAGTCCCTAAATCCTCACTCAGTTGGCAGAGTTCTGTAAGGAAGTGTTGTTAAAGATGGATTAGTGGCTACGTTATTGCTGCTAATGCTCAAACAAGTTGAGCAAATGCATATGTCTAATAACATATTAGACATTAATTTTCCTTGTGCTACACCTGTAAAAATGTGCACAAACAAGATTTGAATAATAATGAACAAGATTCGGACAGTTGACTAATGGTATCAACAGCAGTAACACAATCCTTAAAATACATCCTGTACTTAGGCTTTGGCAGATGCTTACCTCGCTGAAGTTAGCCGCGTTGATTTTAGCCTGTGTTATTTCTGGTCTCTCCATTGTCATGGTGTAGCTATGCCTTTCATTCAACCCTTTCTCCTTGTACAGACGCTGAAAGAATCATTTATAAATGTCACTACTGTCACTGTATAAAATAAAGGCTATGTGACTTCAGTGTGACAATAGTAGGAAATACTAGCCAATATACTAAAGGTAGTAAATACTTGTATTTTATTTTAATAAATATAACTTACCTCATTGGTGAGCTTATTGCAAAGTTTGGCATGGACTATGTCTGTTGAGTCTGCAACAGATGTGTGCTTGAAAGAGTGGGGCTGTTGACGGTACTTTTTCTGTTGGAGAATAAAAGATACGTGAATATATGATCTACTTACAATAGTTTAAATAGAGCAAGTGTTTATATTCACTATGTAGTGGAATGGATGCCAAGTTTTTGCACCTAAAAAAATGGAAATATTATATAGTAGTTAATGCTTCTAAATAGTAGAAAGCAGATAATTCATTTGACTTTTCCACCAGTCCTATGACAGTGTTTCCCAATTCAGGTCCTGGGGATCCCAAGGGGTACATGTTTTTGTTGTTGTTTTTGTTGCCCTATCACTCACACGTGATACAATTGTAGCCCTGCCACTTACACACCTGATTGACCTACTCAACCTATCATCAAGCCATTCATTTGAATCAGGTGTGTGAGTGCTGGGGCAAAAACAAAAACGTGCACCCCTTGGGGTCCATAAGACCAAGATTGGAAAACGCTGCTATAGCAACATCATATATTTATTTTACTTTCTTATGTACAGAGAAATGACTCACCTCACTGAGAAGTTCTGTGGCCCTCTTGGAACCCTCCAATTGAATGGCTCCGGTGCTGATCCAAGCTACGCCACGCAGGTAGTTCAGGTCGGAGCGGTACACTTTCTGAGAGCAACACGTATAAAAACAAGCCTGTTCAATACTCAAAGTAACATGCTGCTATCATTATACCATACTCAAAGTAATCATTACACAATACTCAAAAGTAGGACTGTGACAGTCATTGCAGGTTGTGAGGCTTTATTCCTACCAGACCTCCCTAAAAACAGGAGCAACACATTTTCATTTTGCTATTAAGATGTTTTAGGAGTAATGTACTCATCTTTTAAAACATGCAATACGTTTTGACCCAGAACTAGGCAATGGCCCACCTACCTCGCTTTGTAGCTGGTAGGCTCTCTTAGCAGTCTGCACATTCATGTCGTCAGGCAGAGAAGTGTACTGGTGAAGTGTAAGACGGTAGTCCTGGTCACTGGCCAGGGCCTGGGCTTTTTTAGCATGAGCCACCTCCAACATGTCCATAGACACATGGTACTGAGAGCGCATATTTACAGAGTCCTGCTTATACTTTTGCTACAAATTTAGAAAGAATAAGAGAAAGAAAGAGAGAGAATACCTTATTACATGTGTACTCTTACGAGTGAATAATGTCCTACAATTTGTCATGAATATTGTCGTTGGTTGATTAAATACATTTTAGTACTCCCCCCCCATACTTTCATTGAGTACTTTAAGAGCTGGTACTCACATCACTTTGCAGTTTGCTGGCATTCACAGAATGAGACATGTTCATGTCATTCTCCAGTCCCTTCACTCCAATCATATGCCCCTTGTTCTTCTCAAACTGCTTCTTGTAATGTTGCTGGAACACATGTTTTTGGTTTATTTCTTTTATGTTTTGGGAAATGTATACTCGGATAATTCAGAGACTGGCTCATGTTGGTAAAACATTGTTAAACTCTATATTTGGAAATTATTAACTTCACGCCTTGTACGGTATGTATCATTTTTACATAAATAAAACATAAATAACAAGTTAATTAATAACGCATGCATCAAATAGAATTAATTTAAAAAATCAATCCAATACAAAATTGGAATCCAAAGACTAACACTCACGTCACTAAGAATGTTCCCTGATGCTTTCGCTGACTGGAAGGGAATTGCATCTAAACGAAGCTTGTAGCCTCCATCTCTGATCTTAGTCCATGATTCCTTATAACGGATCTGCCACCACAAACAAGTAAAACACTGTAAACTACTGGCCTGAATGAAGCCAAGTATACAACAAACTTTATGTATTTGCTTGATTGCCCAGCACAGAGATTAAGAAATTCATTCATAAAGAGATGAAAAGGTTTAGAAGTAGCTTGTATGCGTGTGGGAAAGCGTGTTTTTTAGAGTACTGACATCACTGATATTCATGGCATTGAGCTTGGCTTGCACATGTTCAGGCAGCTCTCCGGAGAGTGTGTAGTTGTGCTTTGCAAGTTCTCCTTTTTCCCTGTACAGCCTCTGAAAAGTAAGATCACATCAGGTCAACCGCTTTCTAATAACAAATAATGTACCCCTTTTCCTCACTGTACCCCTTTTCCTCACTGTACCCCTTTTCCTCACTGTACCCCTTTTCCTCACTGTACCCCTTTTCCTCACTGTACCCCTTTTCCTCACTGTACCCCTTTTCCTCACTGCACCCCTTTTCCTCACTGTACCCCTTTTCCTCACTGTACCCCTTTTCCTCACTGTACCCCTTTTCCTCACTGCAGTTTTAGTTATTGTTTGTGGAGTAACTGATTTACTAAGAAAAAAACCGGTTTGATATATCTGGGTCAAATGTTTACAATATCATCTTTTCTGAGACCTCTATCAGATATAGATGCCAAATTCAAGCTTGGACAGGAGTCTCTTGCTTTCAAGCCTTTTATTACAGCAATAATAAAATCATAGAAACAGACACACTGTGGTATTTCAGTAGCCGGCTGGAAGGAGATGGCACAACTGGTGTGAGGAAATCAGTGCTATATATTCTGGCACGCGTGGCTTCACATATTTTTCTGTCTTCCCATATTTAGGTGGGGGGGATCCCAGCCATGGCTTTATTAGGAGCAGCAACAGGGGAATGGTCACAGAGGATGATCAATCAAACAGCGCTCCCCACTTCCTGTGTAGAGATGAGAAACGAGATTCTCATGTCTGATGAAACAAAGATTGAACTCTTCGGAAAAAATGCCAAGTATCACATTTGGAGGAAACCAGGCCCCCACTCATCACCATTTTTGGTGGCAGGGACTGGGCGATTGTATAAAGGGAAGATGAATGGAGCAAAGCACAGATCCTTTATAGAAACCTGCTCCAGAGCACTCAGATCCTCAGCTGGGATGAAGGTCTACTTCTAACGGAAAACCAAAACTAAGCGCACAGCTAAGGAGTGGATTTGGGAATGTGAAGTCTGGGAATGTCCTAAATGTGCCCAGCCAGAGCATGGACTTGAACCTGATTAAACATCTCTGGAGAGGCCTGAAAGTGGCTGTGCAACAATCCAATCTGACAAAGCTTGTGAGGACCTCCAGAGAAACATTTTCACACTTGTAGCGACTGATCCAAGAATACTTTTTTTTATATATTTGCAAACATTTAGAAAAAGTTTCAGTCTTGGTCATTATAGGGTTGATTGATAATGAAACATATATTTAATCAATTTTAGAATAAGGCTGTGAAAAAAGTAGAGTTCTGCATATGTTCTGCATACATACAACTTGTGGAAGCTCCTTGATAGTATGGTAGTGTCCATCAAGCCAATCCAACTTGTGGGAGCTGCTTGACAGTATGGTCATGTCCATCAAGCCAATCCAACTTGTGGGAGCTGCTTGACAGTATGGTAGTGTCCATCAAGCCAATCCAACTTGTGGGAGCTGCTTGACAGTATGGTAGTGTCCATCAAGCCAATCCAACTTGTGGGAGCTGTATGCCAGTATGGTAGTGTCCATCAAGCCAATCCAACTTGTAGGAGCTGCATGACAGTATGGTAGTGTCCATCAAGCCAATCCAACTTGTGGGAGGTGCTTGACAGTATGGTAGTGTCCATCAAGCCAATCCAACTTGTGGGAGGTGCTTCAAGGGGCATGGATTGTAATCTTTATAAGATGAACTCATCAAATTGACAGCTACAATGCAAAAGGTCTGCAAGGCTGTAATCGCTGCAAATAGAGGATTCTTTGACAAAAGTTAAGTTATATGTAAAACAAGAACATTTCTATGTAGTGTACAGTGTTTCGTTTTAATGTCCAGTTTTTGAATTTGGTTTTAGTTCTTTTATTAAAGTCCTCTGCCTCCATCTGCAATGTTACAGAACCCTGCTCTTTGCCTATATGCATTATTATTACTATGCTACTACTAACATAACAACATCTATGCAATTAGTAGTACTGCATACATTATCATATGATTGATTTTTCAGACTTTTTAAATAATACAAAAATCATATGATATTGTGGGTTACTGTGTTTAAATAAAGCTGGAAAACGTTCTTATTTCAGGCTGTAAGGCAACAAAACATTTTGAAATGTAGTATTTAATTTGTTTACCCACTGTATACATTTGATGCGTCAGATTATGTATGTGTATTTATTTGGACCAACTATCAATAAAAACTATTTTATTAGCCTGTATGTAGGATTGGGGGACTTACGTCTAGGGACAGTTTGTTGCTGAGTTTTGCCTGGACCATCTCAGGAGTGTCCTCCACACTGGTGAACTTCAGATCGCTGACAAGTTGACGATACTTTTTCTGAAAGCATTAATAAAATGCACCTACTGAATCAAAAGGTTGGGGTAAAAAATTTCATGATTTGATGTAGAAAGACCTAAAGCTGAAATTGATGAATAACTAACTTGCATTGAGCAAAACGGTTACAAGCAACAATAAAAATCTTGCAATACATGTTTACAATGTGCACGGAGGATAAGAGTCATGTCATTTCTACTTGTAAATATGTGTTGATGTTATTTTATGTATTTTGCTTTTTTTTGTTTTGTTTATGTTTTGTAAGTAAGGTAAATGACAATGTGTTGTTTATCAGCAATATCTATCATAGTTAGATATGGGGGACTTACTGCTATCGGCACCTGTCAGGTCCTTTTTATAGGCAGCTATACATCCACCGTTTCTATTTTGGGGACCCTATTTGAGTTACCTAGCTTGCCTTGGTTTGTGTGGATCATTGTTTGTGCCAGTTTGTGTTGCCTCAGTTTTGTGGGTGGCCTTGCATCTTGTTGTTTTTGTTAGTATTGGAAGGATCTAAAGGATGTTACCCTTCTCTCGCTCTGCGCCATGTGTCCTGCCTACTTTTAGCCGTGAAAGCACTAAGCAAACAAAATGCTACATGCATTTTTCTGTGTTGGCTTGTTATTACTATAGACAGGCACACCATATGATCAACATTGATGAACGTTGAAAAGTATCGTTTTTTTTTCAAATATTTCTACAAACAATTATTGTTTCCGATCACCATTGTAATGGGGATCCAGCGCCTATGTTCGCTATGAATTCTGTAAATGTTCAGAGCAATATATATATATTATTGTTAAGCAAAATTCAAATTCGCCTGTTCTGGATTGTGTTTTTTATTACACAAATGTAATACTGCTTGTTATATTAACATTTTCAATTGGTACATTAGATGCAATAATGAAATGCCCCTTTAGGGGTATTTGTACATAGTCCCCAAACATTAGGATGCCCAAAGTATTGAGACACTTGGCTTCACAGCTGTTTCTTATAAGTCAAGTTGGTTTGTTTGCAGTGATAGTGCATAGAGCTGTCAATGTCTACATTTAGGCTAGGGAGAGACTGTTCTTGGTGTCTAACAACATTAGGACCAATGTGTCAATACAAATCAAGCTGGCTATCATGAGGCAGGTCAATCAAATTAAATTGATTTAAGAAATAGCAAGATGATGCGACTTAACGCGATGATGACATCATTGACTTAATGCTCAGCATTCATTTCTATGTTCAGTAGTTAAACGTTACCTCGCTAACCAGCTCTCCAGCCTTCTTGGCCTGTATTACATCCAGGGAATCTGTTGTCACCCATCCCACGCCTTTCATCCAGTTCAGATCCGACCTGTACTGTTTCTGAAAGCACAAACATGAAAATCTCTCAAGCCAGTTTGTCAAACTTTTTTTTGTTTTTTTATTAATAAATATTATGCAACTACTGTACATTACAGATGACTTCTAAATGAAATATGCTAATCCTGAACGTAATAGTAATGTGTTAATTGTGAATGTAATTCCTAATATATGTTGTTGGATTATGTATCACCATATGAGAGAAGGAATACGATTTTTTCTTTCTAGTGAATACACTCTAGTACATCAGAGCAATTATTGAAGGACTAGTGTGATATGAACAGTGTATATAATCACGTTCTGTAATTTTGCATAGCCTTCATGCTGATACAGGACGCAGGCCGTTACATGAGAGGAGCTGGATGGGGCCTTAGATGGGCATCAATCGAGCAGAAGGACCGGTATCTGCTCCTTTATGGGTGGAGGAACATGAGGAGCACCGTCAGAGCCCCTCAAAAAGACCTCCGGTGGGCGACTGGTGTGCATGTTGGGTAGCATGGAACCTGTGCTCACAACCCAGCACCGTGCAGCTCGACTGACATTCACCAGAGAACACCAAAATTGGCCGGTCTGACATTGGTGCCTCATTCTCTTCACAGATGAGAGCATGTTCCCACTGAGCATGTGTAACTGACAGAGTCCAGAGACACTGTGGTGAATGTTATGCTGCAACATCATCCAGCATGACCTTTTTTGCATTAGGTGAGTGATGGTCTGGGGAGGCATATCCTTAGAGGGTCACACAGACCTCCACGTGGTAGCCAACGGTACTCTGACTGCCCATCATCAGGCCCATTGACCTTAAGCTGGGGCATTGGGCCCTGGGTTCCTCTTAGTGCACAGCCTCATGTTGCTAGATTGTCTAGGCAGTTTCTGGATGACGACGACATTGATGCAATTGACTGGACTTCAAATTCCCAATACCTGAATCCAATTGAGAACCTCTGGGACGTTATGTATCATGCATCTGATGATGCCAAGTAGCACCACAGACTGTCCAGGAGCTCCCTGATACCCTGATCCAGGTCTGGGAGGAGATCCCCCAGGACACCATCTGCCTCTCATCAGAAGCATGCCCAGATGTTGTCAGGAGTGCATACAGGCACGTGGGGGTCACACCCACTACTGAGTCATATTATGAGTTGCCATGATGAATTTCACTCAAGTTGGAACAGCCTGTGATTTCAATAGTTTTCTTAACATTTTTAGTGCAAGTTTGAATCCAGCCATTGGTGATTTGGGTTTTCTTTTAACCAATGTTATGTAATTTTATTCTCAACGAATTTACACAATGTACAGTACAAAATGTGGATGCAAAAAAATATTTAGTTCATCGAGACACGATGTGTGATTTAAGTAATCCTTAAATTTTTTCGAGCACTGTAATTATGAATTACTTGCATTATTAATTAGTACATTAAGTAAGTATGTAAGCTATATCAATTCCCCTTTCAAACTGTAATGGTTTATTCATCCCTCCACAGAGGTTTGGTTTCACCATAGTGGTTTTTCAGGGACCTGCTGTTTCCAGACTTGCATGGCTACATTCGCACAAAACAGGTCGATTTTTAACATCAAACTTACGTCACTTAATAGTCCATAGGCCTTCTTGGCCCAGGCCACCTTCATGTCACCGGGCAAAGTGGTGTACTTGTGAAGGAATGTCCGGTAGTTGGTTTCGGTTGCCAGATCCTGGGCTTTCTTTGCATGGGTTAGGGTCAGCATGTCCAGAGAGGCACTGTGCTTCATCTTCATGTCTTCGTAATCCTTTCTGTAATTGCGGTCACTCTGCAGTCGGGTGGCCAGAGCGGAGTGAGCCATCTGAGAGTCGCCAGTGACCGTCTTCACCCCAATCATTCTCCCTTTGTTCTGTTCATACTTCTCCTTGTATTTCACCTGACCAACGGAAGATGTCTCGTTAGTGGCCATTTCCACAGATCGTTGATCCCTGCCTACCATACCCCTGATTGGTGTTTTGACCAGTTATGACCGTTAAAGGGATATGCTTAAACAATAACAAGCATTTGTCACAATCAACTCTTTTTTAAGTAATTTCAGTGACTCACAGGTAGGTAGCTTAAATGTATGCTAGAACTGGTAATTGGTCAAATATATACATGAGGAGGGTAACTCATTACTTACATTACTGGCCAGGTCTCTTTTAGCCTTGGCGGTGAGAATGGACAGGGAGTCCAAGCGCAACTCAAAGCCTTTCTCTCGCTGTTTCTCCCAGCTACTCTTATATGCTTTCTGAAAGAATAGCAAGTAAAAAGACAAATATTTATTGTAAATTGCAATTGTAAACCAAAGCTTGTAGTACCCCCCCAAAGCCCTTACCCCACTTAGGAGGTCTGCGTTGGCTTTGGCTTGCTTAAAGAGAGGCTCATCTTTATCCATGGTGTACTGATGCATCATTAGCTCATTTCCAGCCTTATAAATTTGCTAAAGGGAGAAACAAACAATCAAACACGTGTTGACTGAAGATATACAGTATTGTAGCTAATGATTAAAGAGCAGGACAAGTTCAGAGCCAATGAACAGCATCCCCACCTTGCTTTGTAGCTCCTGGTTTTTCTTGGCTTGCTTGATG
Organism: Novumbra hubbsi; assembly: GCA_016801125.1. Lineage (NCBI taxonomy): Eukaryota > Metazoa > Chordata > Actinopteri > Esociformes > Umbridae > Novumbra > Novumbra hubbsi. The sequence goes on from JACXGK010000524.1 coordinate 74,963, forward strand.
GAGGGAGTATCAGCCACCTGGGTGAACTTGAGGCTGTCTGCTTTCTGACGGTACTTTTTCTTGGAGAAACAAATTGAGGAGTCAGAGGTAAATAGCCAAAAACCATAAAATACCTTAAACGTCGCACACGCACACTGTCCTCATACTGACATCACTCAGAAGCTCTCCAGCCTTCTTTGCTTGGGTCACGTTGAGACATCCGTCCGCCTCCCAGCCAACTCCCTTCATCCAGACAAGATCTGAACGGTATTGATTCTATAGGGTAGAAGGAGAAAAAGCAAGAAAAACAGAGACAAAAAAAATGCATTTATAATTAAATAATATTTTATTAATTAAACACCTAACACTTAAAAATATATATATATTTATGTTTGAAAAACATTAAGACATTTTTTTTGCAGTTTTCTCCTATAAACATACATTGAATATCAAAAGTCTATGCACCCTGATTGAAATTTTGTTCATGAAAACGCTGAAACTAGCCTTTTTTTTTAACAAATAGCAGTACTTTGGTGGTATATTTAGTCACAACTCGGGCCGCAAAGGGTGTGCATACTTGACAATTCTTATTTTTCACCTATTTGTTTTTTATCTAAATATTGTCGGCTACAAAATCTTATTAAACGAGAATAACGTTCTGACATGACTTCAGCCATTATTTTCAAAAAACTTTTGATATCCACTCAAATACACGGTATGTTGAGAACAACTCAGTTTCCCCTTGCTCTTCCCAACTTCCCAACTCCTTCACATAAGCTATTCCCTTCTGAACTAATTCCTGCGTTAGTGGGTATGCTTGTCATTTCAATCTATGAAACCACCACCAGTGCCAAATACAGCCCTGTGCTTATCTACCATACCTCGCTTTGGAGATTGTAGGCCTTCTTGGCCTGCTGTACTTTGATGTCGTCACATTGGATGGTGTAGTCATGGAGCTTTGTCCTGTAGTCCAGGTCGCTTGCAAGTGCCTGAGCTTTTTTAGCATGGCTCAGATTGACCATGTCCATGGACAAGCTAAACTGGGATTGATTCTCCTTGGAGTTCTTTTTGTACTCGATCTGTTAGTGAATAGCAAAAATGTTGGCAGAAGAAGAGGCAAATCAAATTT
>JACXGK010000524.1:76170-104514 GCA_016801125.1 Novumbra hubbsi
ATAGAAGAAGGGGGGAGGGAGTGTATTCTATATGATAGAAGAAGGGGGGAGGGAGTGTATTCTATATGATAGAAGAAGGGGGGAGGGAGTGTATTCTATATGATAGAAGAAGGGGGGAGGGAGTGTATTCTATATGATAGAAGAAGGGGGGAGGGAGTGTATTCTATATGATAGAAGAAGGGGGGAGGGAGTGTATTCTTTATGATAGAAGAAGGAGGGAGGGAGTGTATTCTAAATGATAGAAGAAGGGAGAGAAGCGTAGTCTATATGATAGAAGAAGGGAGGGAAGCGTAGGCTATATGATAGAAGAAGAAATCTTCAACAGACCCTTGGTGATGTTAATCAGCGTTCCTGCATTACATTTGCTTCTCTAAAAATCAATGTAAAAACTGCAATGTAACTAAATGCATAATATTGTGGACATGTACCTGTAGTGTTTGGATTTCCCTTGTTCCCCATAAAGGGCTGAGTAGTCTGATATGCTTTATTGTACTGTAAGGGTATGGTCAAACTTTACACAAACATTGTAGAAATGTTAGTCCTCGTTGCATGCCTGAAAACAACTGGTGGCAACACACGGTCTATTTGGTAAATTTGCATTGATAAAGTGGGACAGTTCCTGTCAATTGTGTTCATTGCATTTTACAATAAATAGCCATATCTCCAAAACAGTGTTTCAGTTTGTCATTGTCAAAGACTGTTGTAGTCATATTTAGGAGTTTGTCATCGCTAAAGAGACCTCCCAAAAAGATGTGTTGTTGCTTTGTATTTTAGGAGTTTGTCATCATTAAAGAGAACTCTTAACACATCGTGTTGTGGCTTACAGTCTAGGAGTTTGGTCTTGTTAAAGAGATCCGTGGGGACTTTTACTGTCTATCTTCTAAACGGAAGAATTGAAGACGTGTATAGACAGCAACTTTGATGCTGTCACCTGCAGAGACCAGGTACATTGAGGTATCTACTGTCCATCAAACAGGCCGTCCATGAGCAGCAGTAATACCTCCTGGGACTACACCTCACCCTCATAATGGACCACCTCTGCCGTGGATTGCCCAGGCCAAGGACACCAACGCCGGGGACTCCTTGCCTTCCAGGGCTATTCCTACATGGCGCCGCACAGGTCGGGGGCCCAGCAAGGTAACACTGACAGGTAACTCTTCCATTTCAATGCTGTCTTACGCAAATGCCATGGACCTCCCATCGACTCTACTCTGTCTCCAAGTTTCTTTGGGTTCGTTTGACTGTGTTCAACAAAACAACTTTGGGCAGTAAACCCCAAACCGGTCTCTGTGCCTCAACCCTACTGACACATTCTTTTTAGATTTTTCAAATACAGTTGAGGTTCAGTGTGGTCCAGTTTGGAACCAAGATTTGACCTTTGATGTCCAAGAAAGATGATAATGAGGTCCTGTACTCTTACCTCACTGTTCATCTTGGATGCCTGAATAGAGTGCAGCGTCTTGGAGTCAGTGACATTCATCGCCTTATCTTTATTCTTCATGAATGACTCTTTGTATTTAATCTGTAACACATACCAACACTCGTATGTGAGTATTTCATCCTATTCCCCGGTTCTTCCGTCATCCGTGTCCCCTCTCTTCACTTTACTTAAGATGGCTTTGTGTTAGAATGACATGTAGAAAGTGAATGCTTACATCACTCGCCAGGTCCCGAGATGCTTTGGCAGCTCTGATAGTCAGCGTATCAACGCCTATATCACATGCTTTTGACTTGGTCTTCTCCCAATCCTCCTTATATCTGATCTGGAAAAAGAAATATATACATAAAGATATATTTTATTTTAAGCAGCACCTCCTATTTGTTTGTGTTTAACAACTTTGAAATACATACATACATGCTGATGGAAAGCCATATTGTTTGTAAGCACTGTATAAGGTGCACTGTTATGTATAGTGTGGTGGTACACACAGTACAGTACTGTAGATTGGGCTCTAGTCAAACCGATACTTACATTGCTGAGTTGTTGAGCGTTGATTTTAGCTTGGATAATTTGAGGGGTATCTGTCACAGAGCTGTACTTCACTTGGTCAATGTGTTGTCTGTAGTTCACCTACATGGGGTAATCAGAGATGATTTTAGTATTACTGATTACTGTGTGTGTGTATGTACGTATGAGGTGGGTGGCATCAAGAAGAACTTACATTGCTGAGTTGTTGAGCATTTATCCTAGCTTGGATGATGTCAGGGTTATCTGAAGTCAAGTTGTACTTGACTTGGTCAATGTGCTGTTTGTAGTTCTTCTGCATAGGGATTATTATTATTATCATCCAATATAACATTATTGGGCATTACAGGGCATTTCATTAAGAACCATGACTTTCAAGTTCAGTAACATAAAAACATATATATATATATATATATTCCTAAGAGAATATATAACAGAGTGAAGTCAAAATGGCTATTTTAGGTGTACGCAAGGCATACGAAATGATGATTAAAAGAGTAATATGATGCAAAAGTCTCCTTTTTTCGGTCTGTTTCAACACTTTTTAATTACAGAGAAACCACATATCCACTGATGTGTATCTGGGCAGGAATCTTTTGATTTGCTTGAGGAAAATATGAGATGGGTAAAGTGAGATAGAAATGTATTTAAATAAAAAACTCATAAAGACAAGGTATTTTATGTTGTTTTCAAATAGTCCCCAATTTAAGTTAGGTATGTGGGCTATTCCATAAGTAATGAGTGTTACAGGAAAGTGCAGCCATAACCAATTCTGTGGGGATTGCAAGGGCCTCTACCCTAACAGCCTGACCTCTTTCCTTGAGACAGTCATGAAACCAATGACAGGCACCCAGTCTTATTCTGTCTTAGTCTTATTCCTATTGACGACAGCTTAGTACAATGTCAAAGGATTTAGACGAATCTACAAACATGGCGGCATTGTCTAATATTGTCTTTTGTCTAATGTCTAATGTTGTTTAATATCTTTTACAACACAACCAGTGGCCGTTGTGGTTCTGTATTTAGGTCTAAAACGCGATTGGATGCTTGAAAGAGAATTGGTCATTGTTAAAAATCATTTAATTTCTTGATTCACCAATAAATTATTAGCAGGCAAGCTTAGAGATGGACTGATAATTATCCAATTCTCTACCATCACATCTGTTGTGGAGTGATAAAACAAAAGCGGTTTTCCAAGCTTTAGGAATGTGTGATTGAAGATGCGTTATTGTACAACAACAATGACAACATGAGCGGGACACTGCAATTGATATTGGGCCATATTCACACATTTCAAACGATTTTTTAGAATCTATTGCAGATAATTCAAAGAAACTCCTGTTCTGAGAATGTTTTTAAATAAAAAAATCCAGATCAATGAAAATACCAGCACAGTATTGTCAATAGCAACAACAATGTAATCTAAAACTTGAAATAAGGTAAAATAAAGACCTAGGAAAAATATTGTCTATAGTGTAGGAAAAAATATTTTATCCCCTGCTGATTTTGTAAGTTTGCCCAATGATGAAGAAATTATCAGTCTTAGATTTAAATGGTAGGTCTATTTGAACAGTGAGAAACAGAATAACAACAAAAAAATCTGAAAAGCACATTTCAAATAAGTTATAAAATGATTTGCATTTTACTCAGTGAAATAAGTAATTGATCCCTATCAATCAGCAAGACTTCTTGCTCCCAGGTGTCTGGGTCAAACGGGGCAAACAGGGCTGACAATGCTGGTTATCCTTGTGAATAATTAGCTACTATTGCTAACTAGCTTTGGTGTGGTGTGCAGGTAGGCCCAAGTTGAACTATTACATTAAAATCCAAGGCGGTCCAAAAAGTGCATCTTTATAGGTTTAAAAATGTAAAAACTATTTAAAACAATACCATTTGTTAAGCGTGCAAGCGCAAGTAGTGCTAGTTCTCAGCGGCCTCAAGCGCTCGTATGGCAAGAAGGCCACAACTAGCGGAGCTAGACGATGCTAGGCAGCTTGTTAACAGCTAGCCAACGCAAGGAAGCTTTTGTATTAGCAACGTTATCACAGTGTTAGCAAAGTTTGATCAGAAATACTGTGTAGACATTTTTGGGCCTATTGTAGCTGGAAATTGCAGATTTTTTATGGAATATCTACATAAGCGTACAGAGGCCCTTTTGCATATATGTTATCAATGATGTTATTATGTTATCACAACAATGGTTGTGATGATTAAAGAATCAATCAAGTTAAGTATTTGAAGCATCTGCAATTGTGGTTTGATTACAGCCTCTAAATGGCCAGAAACCACAAACGTTCTTTTGAAACTCATCAGTGTATTCCTGTTTTGAGAAATTACAAATTGACAACAAACTGAAAATATAATACACTGCTGCGTACTGCTCCTTTCACAGAACAGCACAAACTGGCTCAAGCCAGAATAGAAAAAGGAGTGGGAGGCCTCTCAGCACAACTAAGCTTGAGGACAATTACATTAATGTCTAGTTTGGGAAACAGATGCCTCACAGGTCCTCAGCTGACAGCTTCATTAAGTAATACCTACAAAACACAATGTTATTGTCAACAGTGAAGAGCATCTATCAAGCATGGTGTCAAGCATGGTGACTCCATCTGTCAAGCATGGTGTCAAGCATAGTGACTCCATCTATAAAGCATGTTGTCAAGCATGGTGACTCCATCTGTCAAGCATGGTGTCAGGCATGGTGACTCCATCTATCAAGCACGGTGTCAAGCATGGTGACTCCATTTATCAAGCATGGTGTCAAGCATGGTTACTCCATCTGTCAAGCATGGTGTCAAGCATGGTGACTCCATCTGTCAACCATGGTGGTGGCAATATAATGGTCTGGCGGTGCTTTGGTGGTGGTAAAGTTAGAGATTTGTACAGGGCAAAAGGGACCTTGAGGAAGGCTGTCACTTCATTTTGAAACGTCATAACCTGTGGACAGCGCTTGATTGGAGAAAATGTCCTCCTACAACAGGACAATGACTCAGAGTACAGCTCCAAACTAAGCAAGACTATTTTGGGAAGATGCAGTCAACTGGTATTCTGTATATAATGGAATGGCCAGCACAGTCACCGGATCTCAACCATATTTAGCTGTTGACCACAAACTTTTGAAAGGTAGTGTTTTTTGCTGAAGGGAGAGCCATCTATCTTCATTACAGTGAGATCCAAGTTTTTCCTGGAATCCCAGGTCATAAATAGCAAGCACTCCCTAATATACAGTAGTGTGCAAAAGTCTTAGGTCACATGACAACATTGTTTTTGAACGGGTACTCTGGGCAATAATTGTTTAATTTATCATAAAACCTGAATATAACATTAGAAAGAGTACAAGTAAATGTCCAAACAATAAAAAGAAAAAGTAATTGTGGCCTTGTTTGGTTGAGTGCACTGGTTCAGTGCCAGCGACACATGCACACTGCCCCGTGAGTTTGAATCTAGTCCACTGCTCTTTCAGCTCGATCTTTCACCACATTGCTGTCAAAATAAGGCATAGAAAAATCCTCAGGAGAAATATACAAAGCCTTCTTGGTAGGTAATTGATATCAATGAAAATGGCTAGATACCTTGAAGGACATCAATACCTTTTGGACTTCATCTTGGAATTCTTCCGACTTGTATTCATCCTTATTTTTATTTGTATACATTTTATATAGTGTTTTAAAGCAAGTTAGGACCAACTGCCCAAATAAATAGCTTTTCGCCATTTTCTTCATGGCCAAGGACTTTTGCACAGTACTGTAAATGCAGTACTAGGCTCCGAAAGGTTATGTAATATTAACAATGAAGTAAAGAATTGGACCATAAATACATTAATGATCAACTTAATTGAGGCAAAAATGAAACTCACATCCTTGAGTGGATCCAGTTTCCTTTGGCTCTGGTAACCTGGTGTACTTGTTGCTGGGTAGTTGTATTCCCCGTGGTCAGTTTTATCTTGCTCATACTCCTGCTTGTAGGCAATCTGCAGGATACAGCAACATTAGAACAAACACAGATCCCAAGCAGCACAAGCATTCTATAGACAAACACAAAGGCTGTTACTAAACAACTTGAAGTCCTGATCACAGATCTCCTGGTAAGTCTTTGATTCATCACTATGGCAGACATGGGCAGCATATTAATTAATCATTAAATAATTAGTCATTAATTATCTGCAAACGTGTTTTTGATTTAAGTGATAAGGTCTCTGCATGTGCCAATGTAACCATTGTAACCAATGCCGATTCTCAACAGTATTCACTCAAGTTCAGACATTCACATCGAAATCCTCACACAGTTTTGTAAGCTTCGGTTACACCAAAATATGGCCACTACCCCTACCATCACACATGCATACTTCCACGTACACAAACAAAAAAAATGTTTTTTTCATTTGCACACGGTTACTTGTTACCAAGGTTTAATACAAAATGAAATCTTACGTTGCTTGCTAGTTTTCTGACTTTGATAGCGTGCATGGTGTTCTTGTCCATCCCGGAGCCTTCATAATGCCCCTTCATATGGTTGGTATACTTTTCCTTGTATTTGCTCTTTTGGGAAGTAGACAATGTTAATTAGGTCTTTTTGGCTTTAAGTATGAGGTACTGTACTGCTAAATACTACATATGCCGTATCACTGTGACATTTGACGAATGCTAGGCTAGAATGACTTTTCTAGTATAGTATACTTTGCATAGCAGCACCATAAGCACATGCTGTTAGCTTGTGCGTTCCTCACATCGCTGGTGAACATAGCGGCCTTGGATGCATTCTTGTACTGAGGTGTATCACAGTAGTTGATGCTGTGGCCTTTAGTGTTTTCCAGGTCCTTTTTATACTCAACCTGCCAGGAGGAAAACAGAGCTCACGTTACAAAAGGTGTTCCATGATAGTCAGACACGTAGGCAAACTGGAATCCCAAATGAGTCTTTGTGCAGGATCCTGTTGCCCCAAGCTTAATCTCTGTCCTGACTCTTGATCTGCACAAAACAACAACTGGATGACAGCAGGGTTTGTCTAGGTGATTTGTAAGAGGTTACAAAATAGAGGCTACATTTAGCATTATGTATTTGCCAACATGCTCAAAGACAGTTTGGATTAGCTAACCTTACCCTTTTAAGGCCAGTGGGCTGAGAGGACATTCTGAGATTCTGACAGTGTGTGAATGAGTTAAATACTGGGCAACACAAATAATTGGACTTTATTAACAATGTTGGTGATGTGTGAACTACATTCATGAACCCATGACTACTTCACCATATGTCCCACTCCAAAATGTTCAAGACGCTCACTTCGCTGACTATCTTGTTGATTTTGCGAGCACTTTTCAGTGCTAGGTTGTCCTCGCTGGTCAAGCTGTGGAAGTGGGATGGACCCTTCATCTTATTCAGGTCCTTTTTGTATTTCAGCTAGGGGTTGAAACAGAAAACACAGAGAAATAAGGAGAATCATTAATCCCAAATTCCCATTAGGTTGCAAGCCTAGTCTTTGAACACAACTTGATATAAACGTAATGTAGACCTAAGCACACAGAGGGTTTAGAACATGACTTTCAAAGGTGTCCTGCTGAAGCAGGGTTAGGGTCTATCAATGTAACCAAAAACTTCCTTTTGGCAGTGACAGACATGGTGGTGGATGATTGCAATGTCATTTACAATGTATCCTTCCTTACTACCTGAATCCAAATATGCAATCAGAACTGCCATCAATTAACATGGTTAGTTATAATGTTACATTGTTTTTACAGATCCAGGAATCTACATTAACATGGATTTATTAAATGCTCTAATAAATGTGTCCCAATAAATAAACAATTCTACACAATAGTACACAATTCCGTGCATTAGAAGGCACAGTGGCATACACTCACATCGCTGGCATGGGCCTGTGCTTGTTTGGCCAGCTGGTAAGCAGGAGTGATCATGGCTGGGAAGCTGCCCTTCCCTCTCTGCTGCTCATAATCTTCAGTGTAGGCGATCTGGAAGGAGGACCGCGTCAACACAGAGTCTGCGGTCAGGTCAGTGGTTTCGTTATGGAGTGGTACTTTTATTGTTAGGTCCTTTGTAGGTTTTATTTTAGGTGTCTTGGGTTCTGACCTTTCAAGCTACCATGCTTAAACATGTTATTGCTAGGACTTTGTGGTCTTAGGCTGTTTATTTTTATACTCACTTTGTGACAACTGGTGAAACCCAATTCATAAAACAAGTTGAAGTAACATTTTAAATGAATAACATCTAACATGTATCCTTAAAAAGTGTAATTTCCAAAAATGCTTGCCATTTTCCCAAAGACAAGGAATCACCCATTTTTCCTAAACCAGGGTCTCAAAAGGTTTTGAGCAGCACACACTTGTGATACAAAACAAATAGATTATCCAATTTCCAATGTAATACAACATATTTATTCACAAGTGCCTTGTTGTTCAATAATTTAGTTATACTTCTTTGTAGTTCAAATGGTTCAAAACATATTTGATTGAAGAAAACAGAATGGAGAATAAAAAATGCTATGTTAAGTGGATACTAGAGGTTACTGAGGTAACCCTAATATAAAATAAATCCCCTTTTTCAAATCAGATGACCCAATTCTCTGTCTCAGGCACTTAAAACACAGATCTGCAAGGATTGGATAGGTTTAATGTATATGGTGTAAGAAATAGGACAAATATTCGGCCACAAATATTCACCTGACTGAAGTTCCCAGCATTTTCTTTAGCAAAAGCTAATTCTGCTGCCCCAGCCTCTGAGGTGGCCTTACCCTTCATCTCCTGCTCATACATCTGACGGTACTTAACCTAGAAAAATGATACCATTAGTGTACGTTATCCGTATGACTTTCTCAATGAGAATAATTTATTTAGAGCACATTAGTTTGCGTTTAACTGTTTAAATGTGTTTGTGTCTCCACTCACAGCACTGGACATCTCTGTGGCTTTCTTTGACACTTGGTACCCAGGGGTGAGATGGGCGGGGAAACTGCCTTTACCCCTCTGCTGTTCATACACTTCAGTGTAGGCGTACTGGAAAAGAAAGTATTATGTCACACTAAACGAGACATTGCATTTGGAGAAAAGCATAATCAGATTGAGCAGGCTTTGCAATGAATGTCTTACATCACTGCTGATTTGACCTTGGCATTTGGCCAGAAGTACTTCAGGGGTTTCTGCTATTGAGGTATACTTTGACACTCTCTCCTCGTGTCCTTTTTTGTATTCCACCTGATGAACAAAGGGAATATTTGTTTGCAGCTTACAAAAGATTAGGAAAATAAAATAAAATGAATAATCATCAAAGCTAATGTCATGAGCTAAAAACGAATGGTTTATTCACAGTAACATTACATGGCCCCCCAAATACAGTTTACAGAGCTGGTTTTTCAGGTTTACTTACGCTACTGGCCAGGGTATTGGCTTTTTTGGCAATCTGGTATCCTGGTGTGATCATGGCAGGGAAGCTGCCCTTTCCTTTCATCTGCTCATATTCCTCAGTGTACTTGAACTGTCAATCAAGGACACAAGTATGTTCCCACACTTCATGACAGAAAAAAGGGTAGTGAACTAGGGAGAATATGTGGCACATCAGGAGTCGAAAAAGGCATCAGAAAAGTTTGTTTTTGCTTTTGATCAACCAGCAGTGATGAAGTTAGGCTGACCAAAAGCTCAAATAAACAGAAAGTGATGAAGTCAGTGTGCTGGTTTATTATAACCGTGGATTTTAACATCCACCTAGATAATGGTACCGACAAACATACCAAAGATCTTTCTGCACTACTTGACACTTTTGATCTCACTCAACATGTGAAAGAACGTACACACACTCGTGGCCACATTCTTGATCTGGTTATCTCAAAAGGGCTAGAAATTTCCCCTGTCATGGTTAAAGACATGGCACTGTCTGATAATTTCTGTGTGTTTTTTGAAGCACTGATCACCCCGGAAGTTCAAGTAAACTCAGTTTCTGTAAGGAAAAGGTACATTAATGAGAGCACCAATTGAGAGCTCAGTTTATGGAGGCCATAGCTATCTTGCCAACATTAAGTGCAGAGTCAGTTGATGAACTCCTGGATGACTTTAACGCCAAAATATTGAATGTCATGGATCATGTTGAACCGATAAAGGTAAAGAAAACTCAGAGCAAACAGAAAGCATCTTGGAGAAACAAGGTAGCGATAACTGCCCTGAAAAGAGAATGTAGGAAAACGGAACATAAGTGGAGTAAAACTAAACTTCAAATCGACTATGACATCCATAAACAAAGCCTTGGTAGCTTCAATTATGAGTTACGCAAGGCTAGGGAGGAACATTTATTGGGAATGATAAACAACAATACCTGCACGCTATTTGCTATGGTTGACAAGCTTACAAACCTCCTAAGTCAGACAGCATCAGAACATGAGTCTACAGTTAAATGTAATGAATTTGCGTGTTTCTTTGGTGAAAAAATCTAAATGATTAGACTGAGCATCAGTACAACATAGTCAAAAGATTACACTGCACCATCACTAAAACCACCAGGACATAATTCAGTTATTATGTCGGTTTTTAATACAATTGATCAAACAAACCTAAAGGAAACAGTTCATCATCTTAAAGCGTCCACATGTTGTCTCGACACCCTGCCATCTGACTTTATTAAAACCATTCTTAACTCTATAATAATGGACCTACAGCAAATAGTTAATAGCTCCTTGAAATCAGGAATCTTTCCAAAATCCCTAAAAACAGCTGCCACTAAACCTCTACTAAAAAAGAGAAAACTGGATGCATCTAATTTAAACAACTATAGACCTATTTCAAATCTCCCTTTCATAGCCAACATTGTGAAGGTTGTCTTCAATCAACTCAACAACTTTGTGAACTCAAATGGTCTCCTTGACAAATTTCAGTCAGGCTTCCAACCTCATCACAGTACTGAAACGGCTCTGATTAAAGTTCTGAATGATATACGGCTGAATACTGATTCAGATAAAATAACAGTCCTTGTTCTATTAGATCTCAGTGCTGCATTTGATACTGTAGACCACAGAACTCTTGTTGACAGGCTGGAAAATTGGGTAGGACTGTCTGGAACAGTCCTCAATTGGTTTAGGTCTTATTTGGATGGTCGAAGCTACTTTGTCACTATTGGCAATCACGAATCTGATAGGGTGGCTATGACATGCGGAATTCCCCAGGGTTCAGTTCTCGGACCGCTCCTGTTCAATCTCTATATGCTACCTCTGGGCCAAATTCTACAGAACAACAACATCAACTACCATAGCTACGCAGATGATACTCAAATATATATGGCTCTCGAACCATCGGCCTATAACTCAAGAGACGCATTGTGTCACCGCATAGAACAGGTAAATACCTGGATGAACCAACATTTTCTACAATTAAACCAAGATAAAACAGAAACAATTGAGGACAAGTTGTAGATAGACTGTTAGTTATAAAATTGTATTCCTCTTTTAATTATTTTAAAGTTTTTTTATTTCTCTTTTTATTTCTCTTTTAATGTCTTGTCTTTGAAATCACATTGAATTGCATCTATGTATGAATTGTGCTCTATAAATAAACTTGATTGATTGATTGAGAGTGTGACCAAAAGCTCAAATAAACAGAAAATGATTAAGTAAATGTGACCAAAAGCTCAAATAAATAGTAAGTTGCATTTATCCTCAGTGTGTGGAGATCCTTCTCTTGTTTCTCAAAAAACAGTAAGGGAGAATCGGGATTTAAATAATACCACAGCTATGTATTTCAGCATCATTTACAAAAATATAAAATGGACAGTGCATGTGTTTTAATATTTGTAAGTGCTTACATCACTTGCAAGGGAGCCTCCAGTCTTGGCATATAGTATCTCTGGGGTATCAGCCACAGTGGTAAACTGGGTCACTCGAGCTTCATGTCCCTTTTTGTACTCCACCTACAAAATAAAAACATTTTACTAATACCGTTCATATTGAATGTTATAGTGCCTACATGTAGTTAGAAGGAAAAAGGTGCTTTACAAAGGTTATAGTAATCACAACCACATTTTTAGGTTTGTCTTTTTCTCTTTTATGTGTGGTTTTGTGCTATGTTTTGAATATCAAACAAAATGAAACACTTATTTCTCACTATGTGTGGTTGTATGGAAGATACTCACGTCACTAATGGTCTTTTGGGCCTGTGACACTCTCATTATCTCCTGGTTCATAACAGTGCCTGAGTATGAGTAGGTCTGCTCCATAAACCTCGCCTGATGGGGATTCAAATGTCACACAGAATCAACTTTCATTTGTCAAGGGGCCAGTGCAGGAAGCAGAATCCATAACTATCTAGACCTGTTTAAAATCACCTGTTATTTGGCATGATTCATTTATTTGAGAACAACAACCTAAACGTTCCCATTTGCTTTCCTATTTCCTTTATGCTTTCCCAGAATCCTTTGTGTCACACAGCAATGACATGCCATTGTCATGGCCACAGGATGTAAAGGTGCAGGGGGTGTGGCATTGTCCGTCATTCACCATATTCAAACAAGACAAGACAGTACACATAATCTAAAATAACAATAAAATATGTAGAAATACAAAAAACATAGTTGAAAATGAATACTGTACAACACATCTACAGACAGGAATGGATGGTTTAGCTAATTGTAGTTGTCAGACTACAGCTTGTTATTAAATTTGTTTTAAAAAGAAATTGGAAATGGGAAAGTGAGATGAGCGTATCAAGCTTAAGGGTCGTTTCAGTCACTAGCAGCAACAAACTGAAATGAGTATCAAACAACAGATGAATAGGCTTTTGGAGTAACCATGAATAGGCTTTAGAAGTAAGCGGTGAATCCTCCAGAGCGCGGGTTACTATTGTAGTAGCAGATGTTAAGAAGTGAAAATAGTTCAAATGTACTGTACAAATAAGGTAAAACCAGTGAGTCTGGCATTGAGTGTCAAGGAAGGGCCAATAAACCAGGGTGTCAAGGTCACAGTGATCAGGGTTGAAGGGGCAGAGGTTAAGAAAATGGGAGAGTAATGAAGTAAATCTAACTTAAAAAGCTTATTAGCAGCAAATTAATATATTACTGTGTAGTTAAGGATGGGCGTGATGATAATCTTTACCCTGCACTTCTAATCAGCAATGTGAGCAGTGTGTAGAAATTTACATTCAATTACTCAGGTTATTTCCTGCAGGAAGTTACAGATAACAGTGGTCAATGCTGGTGGATGCATTGGGTTCTTTTCATCTCTGAGTCTTTCACATATCAACAGGGCAGAAGTGTAACTTCCATTGTAATAGAGCTAGTGTATACCAGGATGAATCATCCATTCATGATGACCCATTGAATGAGAATGTATTTATTGTCCCTCTCCAAACAGAAAGAGAAGTAACTCTAAGCTGGTAAGAGATACTTGCCCAGCAATCATGCATGTAAAATGTAAATTATACCACAGAAATTCTTGCTGTCTATGTACAACTTTATTCTACAATCTCCAACAGAAGCCGTATTATGGAACAAAAAAACAATTCTGGATTGAACTTTATCTTGCAGATCAGCAATGTGGGTATCAAATGAGAATGAGCAGTCATACCAACATATCAATAGTTGTTGACATTCTCCTAATCCATCAAGCCCAAGGGTGTTTAGAGGGCTAGAGCATTGCAGAAATCTTCGGCCTAAAGCAGAAACATTTCGGGTTTCTGGTATTATGGAGTAGCTAGAGGTCAGCGAATTCATTTTGGATGTTTTCCAGCTAGTCTCTGTCTAATGCAGAGACTGTGTTGTTTAGGACCTTCAGAAGTGCTCAGATGCTCCCATGGCCATGACAAAATAAGCGAGCGTCTCAAGTCTTCTTCGACATGCCTCAGAAAATGTTGTGTAATGTAAAAAAGACTTATGTTGTTTATCTAAATAGTAACAGGTATGGGGCCTAAAATTAAGGCTTTTGGGATTTCATAGCTGACAGATAAGGGCTAAACCAGCAGAGGTTCTGACTTTACACATTAGAGTATTTAATAGAGTTAGTTAGCAAACCAGGTAAACATTGTGCTAAAGCATTAAAAAAATCGCAGGAGCACCATCATTTTAAAATTAAAGAAACGTGGAACCACCCACACACATCCTAGAGTCAATCAGGATTTTATGGTTAGTTAGAAGCTATTCCTGAGTAATATGCACATGACATTCCACATGAAGGACAATGAGAGCATGAGGAAATATATTTTCTGGTCTGATAGGACAAAAATAAAACCATTATACCTGAAGGCCAACCATTACATCTGGCAAAAACAAGGTACTAATCATTACTGAGCCAGTACTATGCCTATATTGACTAAATTCCACAATCTATAGACATTGTAGGTCAGGGGACTGGGATAGCAAATGCAATGGCTTTATTCTGTGGTCAGTGAGATATTGTTGTGTGCTTTGGGTGAATGCTTTGGATCAATGTTATGCCAAGAGATCCCAAAATAAAAAGGTTCAGCCACCTGGTTCAGCCAACAGATTTTGCGTAGGGAGTGGGTATCTACATTTTAACAATATTTATTTAAAATATAATTAGGAGTAGGGAGTGGGTTATTTACATTTTAACAATATTTACTTAAAATATAGTAAGGAGTAGTGAGTGGGTTATTTACATTTTAACAATACTTATTTCTATTATTTCTAACCCATTCCATGGTCTCATCTGACCATAGAACCCGGTTCCAAGAAAAATCTTCCTCCAAGGGGTTTGTGTATTGATCACAGTAGATGCTTTATCTGGGATGATATTCGAATAACTTGCTGGCACAGCGTCGTCAAATTGCAGTACTGGAGACTTGAGATGTTTATTATTTACATTATAAGTTTTGATATTTATTCATGTTTAGTAGTTTAGGCTGGTATGTTTAGTGAAAATAGCATGTCTGCTTGATAATGTGTACATCTATGTAAATTTTGTCCAAAAGGGTACAAATAACCAAATGATACAATGTGGAATAGAATAATTACCTGTGTACCCAGTTCCCATTGGGCTCCAGTGCAAGTGACTGATAAAAGTCTTAAATATATGAAAACGTCCTTCATCATCATTGGGATAATATAATTGGACTGATCAATTTTTATATGCTTATTATTACGCTTTAGTGCTAATTGAAAATTTTGTTTTATTCATACATTCTCTCCATACAATTTCTGAGCTGAGGGGTATTTCAAAACAAAAGAAGGCTTGTAAAATAACAAAAGTGTATACATTGTGTTGAACCGGACTGTGCACTCAAAATTATAGTGACTGGAGTCTTTGTGGAATTCTAACAGAGCTTGATAAACGATTTGGACGTAAGAGGTCTGCCTGGCAGGGAAAGGAGCTCATCTGGCTTGCTGGCTGATTTGCACTGCAAGCTGGTTCCAGCTCCATCGATCCCAAGTCATAGTGGAACGTGGTTCAATATCTCTCCCCCTTTTAAACAATACTTCAACTAAAGCAAACAAGCAAGCCAAGGTCAATACTTTAACTAAAGCAAACAAGCAAGCCAAGGTCAGTGACAGGTATGCTGTCACCATGACACAAGATGCAGTGTTCTTAGCTATTTGAGATATCTTTCCATGTATTTTATGCTTTATCATATCCTATGCACACACAGCCCAAATGTTGCCAATTTGACCATGCTGTGAATTATACAGGTCAATATCATTATGATTGATCGCAGAGAAATCAGCAACTTTTATTCTATTCTATTCTGTCATGAGCATCTGACCAGGAAATCAAATTGCTTTCAATACGATCTGCGAAGTCCAGCATTACTTGAACTAGCCCTGCAGTTGCCATTGTACCCATTTAACTATGATTGTGGTAATCCTGTTTGTGGTGAGCCCTGTTAAACAGTGAATAATTGACAGGGCGGTAGAACATGCAAATGCATTTGCATTACAATGTCATATTCATTAATGTAAGAAAATGCTGTTAGAGCGTGGAAATTTAATAGCAAAGTTTGCCGCGGTTTCTCACTGTTCAAATTAGAAAATAAGGCATGACTTTAAATGCCAAATGGCTTTTATTTAACAATTCAATATTGACAGTAATATTGACAGCAGAAAAATTCACACAATTAGAATTTGTATATTGACTAAAATAATGCAGGTGGAAGTTTAAATGCAAAAGCAAAGTGGGATTGCATTAACATTTGAATTAGTTTACATTAAGTTATATGTTTCCATAAAGGCAGCACTATGTTACATCTACATGTACAGTGGGGCAAAAAAGTATTTAGTTAGCCACCAATTGTGCAAGTTCTCCCACTGAAAAAGATGAGAGAGGCCTGTAATTTTCATCACAGGTACACTTTAAATATGGCAGACAAAATGAGAAAAAAAAATACAGAAAATCACATTGTAGGATTTGTATGAATTTATTTGCAATGTGCAATTATGGTGGGAAATAAGTATTTGGTCACCTACAAACAAGCAAGATTTCTGGCTCTCACAGACCTGGAACTTCTCCTTTAAGAGGCTCCTCTGTCCTCCACTCGTTACCTGTATTAATGGAACCTGTTTGAACTTGTTATCAGTATAAAAGACACTTGTCCACAACCTCAAACAGTCACACTCCAAACTCCACTATGGCCAAGACCAAAGAGCTGTCAGAGGACAGCAGCAACAAAACAGGCTGGGAAGACTGAATCTGCAATAGGTAAGCAGCTTGGTTGAAGAAATCAACTGTGGGAGCAATTATTAGGAAATGGAAGACATACAAGACCACTGATAATCTCCCTCGATCTGGGGCTCCAAGCAAGATCTCACCCTGTGGGGTCAAAATGATCACAAGAACGGTGAGCAAAAATCCCAGAAATACACGGGGGGACCTAGTGAATGACCTGCAGAGAGCTGGAACCAAAGTAACAAAGCCTACCATTAGTAACACACTATGCTGCAAGGACTCAAATCCTGCAGTGCCAGACGTGTCCCCCTGCTGAAGCCAGTACATGTCCAGGCCCGTCTGAATTTCGCTAGAGAGCATTTGGATGATCCAGAAGAGGATTGGGAGAATGTCATATGGACAGATGGAACCAAAATAGAACTTTTTGGTAAAAACTCAACTTGTCGTGTTTGGAGGACAAAGAATGCTGAGTTGCATCCAAAGAACACCATACCTACTGTGAAGCATGGGGGTGGAAACATCATGCTTTGGGGCTGTTTTTCTGTAAAGGGACCAGGACGACTGATCCGTGTAAAGGACAGAATGAATGGGGCCATGTATCGTAAGAAGAAATGTGTGCATTGAAGAAAAAATTTGGCTGGGTCTTTCAGCATGACAATGATCCCAAACACACCGCCCGGGCCACGAAGGAGTGGCTTCGTAAGAAGCATTTCAGGGTCCTGGAGTGGCCTAGCCAGTCTCCAGATCTCAACCCCATAGAAAATCTTTGGAGGGAGTTGAAAGTCCGTTTTGCCCAGCAACAGCCCCAAAACATCACTGCTCTAGAGGAGATCTGCATGGAGGAATGGGCCAAAATACCAGCAACAGTGTGTGACAACCTTGTGAAGACTTACAGAAAACATTTGACCTCTGTCATTGCCAACAAAGGGTATGCAACAAAGAATTTAGATAAACTTTTGTTATTGACCAAATACTTATTTTCCACCATCATTTGCAATTAAATTCATTAAAAATCCTACAATGTGATTTTCTGGATTTCTTTTCCTCATTTTGTCTGTCATAGTTGAAGTGTACATATGATGAAAATTACAAGCCTCTCTCATCTTTTTCAGTGGGAGAACTTGCACAATTGGTGGCTAACTAAATACTTTTTTGCCCCACTGTAAGCAAATAGTAGTCAACTCCCATAAATCCCTATCTGAAATAAAAAACATATAGAAAAGTATCAAGTTTAGCCTGTGACTGTTTTGAGAATTATGCGTAGTTGTCACGTCTCCATCTAGCGGCAGGCTCCCCTCTGGTCGCGTGGCACCCCGGCGTTCGACCTCGCCGGCCTTCTAGTTGCCATCGTTCATGTTTGTCCTGTTTCCCATGTCCTGTGAATGCATCCCTCCCTGATTACCCACAGCTGCTTCCTTTTTACTAGGTATATAGGCCCTCGTGTGTCTTGTCTCTGTGTTCGCTATTGTTTCCTGTTTAATGTTCCATGTACTGCGTGTGTTATACCAGCGAGAAGATTGTTTCTCCCCTGTGCTTTGCTTACAATAGCTTGTGCTATAACGCACTACAGTATTGTTTCCAACCAAGGTAAATAAAACCTTGTTATTGAGTATCTCCTGCATTTTGATCTCCACTATTTCTAAGAAGACATCACAGTAGTAGATAACAAAACCATGCTTTCTATCGGTATGCTGATATTCACCTAGGCACACAGTTTTACCCCAGAATAAATCAAACAAACAACGGTCCCTAATCTCACTGGTTATGCCCTGTCACCTTTGTGCGTATGCTTAATCACGCACAAATGAAGAGCACACGTTTTGGGTTTGAACAACTATATTATTAAAACAATATAATAAAATATAAAACCTGTCAGAACTATTTAGCACACATGTACTTTTTTTGCTTCAAAGTGATCCAAAAAATGATCATACATTTTTTCTTTTATCTGTAATCTTACTACAATATTTTTGTAGGTAATGTAACGGTTACGGTTTTTTTCTAATCTGTAACTCCCCCAACCCTGGGTGCAAAAAGGCTGCAGTGTACTTCACCCGACCAAACAGGCATGCAATAGCTGGGAGTTGGAAAGGGAAGTTTCATCTGTGAAGTAGCCAAAGTAAAATAGCTCTATTAATGCAACAACTCTATATAAATGTGACAGCACTGTCCATCATGATAGCTTGTTCTTTATCTTCAAGGATCTATTTGAAATCGTCCAAATTCATCGGAAAATCTTTTATTTTACACAGCCCTAGGATTTATGGATTTTGAACAGCCAAAGGTTGGTTCCAAAATTCCTCCCCGATCATAGTGGACCCTGCTGGGGGCGCAAAAGCTGCAATCGCTGGGTAACTTCCCTGAATAGACGGTAGTAGATTGAGCAGCACTCAAATGTTCCGTCTATCACAATGTCTTTTTAGTTGCATAGTCAAATATGCATGTGGCATAACCATTAATATGTATAAACAATGACCATATAAACATTACTAAATGATCATACAAGCATTACCAAAAAACCCTGTAATTTTAATCTGAAAGGTATATTAAACAGGGAATTGCTGAAAGAGCAGTGGCCTGGATTTAAACCCCTTCTAGGAACCTAGGCCACAGGATCACCGTAGGCCAATAGGTTTAGAATTCTCCTGAAGCCCTGTAGAAATACGTTTTCAAATATTCATCTGTTTGTCCACCTGTCTGGGTGTCACATGCTAGAAGTGATCTACAAAGACCATTTATAATTTAGTGTTGAAATACATACAAAGTGTGGACCAGAATGGCTATATCACGTTACCCAACCATTGTTTACTTATGAGACATCATATACAAGGCATCTGCAAACAGCCATGAATCCTTTTAAGTAAGATGTCTTGCCACAGCCTTATCTTTGGTACAATATAAGGCTGTTTGCCGTGCTATCAGGTATGTTGGCAATGTGGAAAGGAGAGCTGAAGAAAACTGAGTGCAGATTTTCAGACCAGACACACAGGCAGACAGACAGAGACAGGTGTAGTGCTGAGGGTAGAGGAAAGGATGAGAGTATAAGTTGTTTTCCTGAGGTATAATTTTAACTTCCTGAAGCGTAAACGTGGACTGCGAGGGGTGTCGAATGACTTTAACAGTCACCGAAATAGACAGCCGGGCTCGCCATTCCAAATCTGTGCTGTCATCCTGGGCTTGAAGTTATCCCAAAATCTGGTTTGCTACTCACTGTCTTTCATAGAGGAGGAAAGAGGAAATATGTATCTTTCTTGTTTAACCATTTAATTAACATATTAAGTTAAATTTACTCCCATCATTATATCATTGTCTGAAAACGTATAAATATGATAATGAACACGTTCATGCTTCTATGGCAGGTGTGCATCTGTGTCTCAAATCTACTTTGACTTGAGTGACAGAGGGGAAGCTATTTCAGACTGTTATTTGTGAATAATGATACACTAGCATGCCTACCGCGGTCCAAGAAACAGACATAAACAAGTTGTTGATTCCTAATGCAATGAATTCATATCTAGTAACAAGGACTTTTGCTCCTTCTTGGGACATTGTTGCTTACTCACCTCATCACTGACCATTGCTTGCTTCTTCGCGTTGGTATTAATGGGAGTTTCATAGACACTGGTGAACATATTGTTCCTTGGATTGTGTCTGGGGGATTAAAGGTGAAAGGTCATTAGCATATTTTAAGAATTTAAGTATCTGATTTATTTTTGGTGTAGTCCATATTGTAGCTGTTGACATTTTCAATCAGCAGCATGCTTAAAATACTAAATGACAAGTGTCATAGTACTTTAAAGCACTGTCATCTACCATCATATTTTCTTTCAGTGCCTATTATTGAACTGATGGAGTCACAGGGATACGTCTCTGTACATGGTAAAATAATCAGGACTCATGTACCACTTTTGAGGCATATAAATACTTGACAGACTTGAAGGGAACTATCCCAAACCTTGTGAGGACACGTAAGAAAAAAACTAAACAATTCTCTACTCACACAGAGCAGTATGGCCGCTTCTTGTGGCTGACAAAGTTCTTGGCTGTCAGGACCATCTTACAAACGTCACAGTGAAAACACGCTTTGTGCCAATTCTGACAGATAGGAAAAACACACTTTAGTACTGAGTCCCAACATTACAATAAATTAGCTTGGAGTTTTTTTTTTTCAAGAGACACAGAAAAGAATGTTTTGGATATGACCTAAATGGATGACTCTTCAAGAGACCATTACAAATTACACAGATTTTGGAACATACATTTTATTGTGCAACTCTATTCTAATATCCAGACCATAACACATTTACATTGAGAACTACGGAAGGGAATTTGCCATAGCAATCCATTTCATTCTTATCCTGAAAAGTTACAAATGTGCTAATGATACACCCAACTAAAGCTAATCAATGCAGGTAACACTTTCTTACCTGATCAATGCAATTGATCTTCTCCGCAGGATACACCACAAACCCACATCTGGCACAGGACTGCATCTTTCCCGGTAACCAAAACACTCAGAAATAAGAACAAAACGGTAGCTTAAGTAAAGAAAATGTTGTAACACAAAAACAGAGAAAGAAAAACCCTGGCAGCATTGAAAGGAGACAGTATGTCCTAGGCAGTCCCAAGAAGAAGTGTTCGTCTAGCACTGATAAACTTAGCTTGACAGACAGACTGAGCGTGTCTCTTACATGATTTGACACCAGCACCACTCCCCTTTTGTTTAACTGGCTGTATCTAGGTGTCTGTTAGACGAAGAGCGGGTGGAATGAGACAGTGAGGGAAAAACTGTGGTGGTTTTTGTGTATTACCTTTTCAGGACCAACATTCATTAAACATTTCTAAAATTACATGAAAACACAAAACACAGTGAAAAGTCTGATCTTGTGCAATATACTTTTTTAACGCTTGTGTTGAAGTTAGGGTTTCGGATTTGTTGTATTCACAACATCCAAACTGGAATTTCATATTTTTTGTGAAATTATTTCACAAAAATAAATTATTATTATTTAACATTTTAACAGATCTAGTCAAAATGTGTAATTTCTACCCATCGGCAGCTGGTCTCATCAACAAGGCCAGGTGACCCCCACTGACACTGTCTCCCTCTGCCCCGCTAATTAAACTTGATGTGTTACATCCGTGGTTCTCAACCTTTTAATCGTTTTCTAGGGATCAAAAAAGCCATGGGAATAAAATATTTTACATTAGAATCTAAATTAAACAACAGCAAATCAGAAAAGCCAAACAATAATCATTCTTACGAATTGTGGAAAACATGCTGGCACTTCAGACGTGAGGATTTCCTTGCCTTATTTGAAAGAATGTGTTCACAAAAAATTGATCGATAGATATTTTTTATGTGAACATTATTGAAATTAAGTTAATTACAAGTCAGCTTTATTCGGGAACTCCTGATAGGTAAAACAAAACATAACTCATGGGAATTCCTCCATTAATTTTTATAGAAATACTTTTAGCTTCAAATGCCATTTTGTCCGTTATTTTCCGTTCCCGCGCTTTCCCTGGCACCTGGTCAGTTTGAGGTGCTTGAAGGAACGTCTTGAATTAAACTTGAGTTGGGTCAAGGAGGTTGGCACTTTAGCGGGCAGTGGGCTTAATAACGTTCAGGTGCATTTTTGAATTTCTGATACGCCGCAGAATGTGGCATGGCCTAGCTTGTACCAGTAATAGACTACAACATCTTTTACTTTTCTGATCGGACAACTGAAGGAAGAATTCATTTTTTTGCAGATAACAATGCATATAAACTTTTTTTTACTTGTCTGTCTGACAACTACAAGAGGAGTATGTGCATATCTAGACAAGACTTAATGTCAGACTAGATAAGTCTCATACAATCATCATACCACACATACACTCCGACACACACCACATCCATAACGCAAACACATGTAGACATATTATGTATGTACAGTGGGGCAAAAAAGTACTTAGTCAGCCACCAATTGTTCTCCCACTGAAAAAGATTTGAGAGGCTTGTAATTTTCATCATATGTACTTCAACTATGACAGACAAAATTAGAAAAGAAAATCCAGAAAATCACATTGTAGGATTTTTTATGAATTTAATTGCAAATTATGGTGGAAAATAAGTATTTGGTCAATAACAAAAGTTTCTCAATACTTTGTTGTATACCCTTTGTTGGCAATGACAGAGGTCAAATGTTTTCTTTAAGTCTTCACAAGGTTGTCACACACTGTTGCTGGTATTTTGGCCCATTCCTCCATGCAGATCTCCTCTAGAGCAGTGATGTTTTGGGGCTGTTGCTGGGCAACACAGACTTTCAACTCCCTCCAAAGATTTTCTATGTGGTTGAGATCTGGAGACTGGCTAGGCCACTCCAGGACCCTGAAATGCTTCTTACGAAGCCACTCCTTTGTTGCCCGGGAGGTGTGTTTGGGATCATTGTCATGCTGAAAGACCCAGCCACGGTTCATCTTCAATGCCCTAGCTGATGGAAGGAGGTTTTCACTCAAAATCTCACGATACATGGCCCCATTCATTCTGTCCTTTACACGGATCAGTCGTCCTGGTCCCTTTGCAGAAAAACAGCCCCAAAGCATGATGTTTCAACCCCCATGCTTCACAGTAGGTATGGTGTTCTATGGATGCGACTCAGCATTCTTTGTCCTCCAAACACGACGAGTTGAGTTTTAACCAAAAAGTTCTATTTTGGTTCCATCTGACCATATGACATTCTCTCAATCTTCTTCTGGATCATCCAAATGCTCTCTAGCGAACTTCAGATGGGCCTGGACATGTACTGGCTTCAGCAAGGACCCACGTCTGGCACTGCAGGATTTGAGTCCCTGGCGGTGTTACTGATGGTAGGCTTTGTTACTTTGGTTCCAGCTCTCTGCAGGTCATTCACTTGGTCCCCTTGTGTGGTTCTTGGTATTTTTGCTCACCGTTCTTGTGATAAATTTGACCCCGAGGGTGAGATCTTGCATGGAGCCCCAGATCGAGGGAGATTATCAGTGGTCTTGAATGTCTTCCATTTCCTAATAATTGCTCCCACATTTCTCCACACCAAGCTGCTTACCTATTTCAGATTCAGTCTTCCCAGCCTGGTGCAGGTCTACAATTTTGTTGCTGGTGTCCTTTGACAGCTCTTTGGTCTTGGCCATAGTGGAGTTTGGAGTGTGACTGTTTGTGGACAGGTGTATTTTATACTGATAACAAGTTCAAACAGGTGCCATTAATACAGGTAATGAGTGGAGGACAGAGGAGCCTCTTAAAGGAGAAGTTACAGGTCTGTGAGAGACAGAAATCTTGTTTGTTTGTAGGTGACCATATACTTATTTTCCACCATAATTTGCAAATAAATTCATAAAAAATCCAGGCCTCTCTCATCTTTTTTAGTGGGAGAACTTGCACAATTGGTGGCGGACTAAATACTTTTTTGCCCCACTGTATGTATGAATAAAGTGGATATAAAAAGTCTACACACCCCTGTAAAAATGCCAGGTGTTTGTGATGTAGGGCTGTGTGCAGGAGATGTTCTCGCAATCTGACAGATTTGGAGCAGTTTTGCAAAGAAGAGTGACCAAGTCTAATGGACTCCTACTTAAAAAGACTGAGTGCTGTAATAAAATCAGAAGGTGCTTCTAGAAAGTATTAGTTTAATGGTGTGGACACTTGAGCCACCAGGTTATTGTAATTTTTAAATTTTTCCCCCTCAAAGATTTCCGTTGGTTTTAAATTGAATTGTTCACATTATATGTCACTTTAAAAGTGGAAAAAGTTCTGACATGATTTATCTTTGTCAAATTGTTTTACAACACAGAAACCTGGCATTTTAACAGAGGTTTGTAGACTTTTTATAACAGGTGCAGTTAATACAGATAATGAGTGGAGAACAGGAGGGCTTCTTAAAGACAAACTAACAGGTCTGTGAGAGACGGAATTCTCACTGTTTGGTAGGTGATCAAATACTTATGTCATGCAATGAAATGCAAATTAATTACTTAAAAATCATATAATGTGATTTTCTGGATTTTGTTTTATATTCTGTCTCTCACAGTTGACGTGTACCTATGATAAAAATTACCGACCTCTACATGCTTTGTAAGTAGGAAAACCTGCAAAATCAGCAGTGTATTAAATACTTGTTCTCTTGTATTTTTACAGTAGTTATACATTTTTGGGGGATCTTAGCAATTCTGTGACAAAGTTTGATTACATGAGATGTTTCTTTATTTTTATTGTACTTTTGCTAATTTTAGTGTTTAGTTTTTTTCCCATTTTGAGTATTTTGTTTAACAGCATTTTGGAAAATGATACCACTACAGCCCAGAAAGACTGGTGTTTACTGATCTTGTGATTTGGAACCTACTGACCAATGCATATTTATGTGGATGGAAATATAACTTATAACGTATAAAAATAGACTCAGATACATCATATTGCTATTTTTAAATCTAAATTAATAATTCCTTTAAATTTGTTGTATAAATTAGTAGTGATCCTTTCACACAAATGAACCAGTTTATTAATTCTTCTGACTTTTGAGGAATGATCCCACCATATTTAATGGTTAAATATTACTTTCATTGTGACCAGACGTTAGGGATTAGGTGAACATGTAAACCAATGTGTTTAAATAATAATAATAATGCATTATATTTATATAGCGCTTTTCAGGGACCCAAAGACGCTTTACAAGAATGAACAAGAAACCAAACAACAACATAAATAAATAAACAAAAGAAAAAAGAGAATAGGATAATGCCTAGCTAGGGGAAGGCAACTTTAAACAGATGACTCTTAAGGCGTTATTGGAAAATGTGGATAGTCTCAGAGTCACGGATGGGTTTAGGGAGAGAGTTCCAGAGCCCAGGAGCAACCCTAGAAAATGCCCTCTCTCCAAAGCTTTTAAGCTTGGACTTCAGGGTTATGAGGTATCCCGCAGCACCGGAACGGAGTGCATGTGAAGGTTTATATGGGAGAAGAAGGTCAGACAGGTAGGCAGGGGCAAAGTTATTTAGGGCTTTATATGTCAGCAGGAGTATCTTGTAGTCAATGCGTTGGGAGATAGGAAGCCAATGTAATTCACAGAGGATAAGGGTGATATGCTGACAGGACTTGTTGTGAGTGAGTTGTTTGGCTGCAGAGTTCTGAACCAGTTGAAGCTTATGCAGGGATGTAGATTTGATACCGGTAGGAATGGAATTGCAGTAGTCTAGACGGGAGGTTTTAAACGTATGTATTAGGGTTTGCCTGCGGCACTGGACATAGTTAATACAGTTCTTGATGAAAAGGCATCTGAAAAGCTACAATTAATTCCTCTTAGTGACAATACGTTGTCACGTCGAATTGTGGATATTGCCCAGAATTTTGAAGAACAGCTCATAGCGAGACTGAAGTCAGCGAGTGATTTTGCTATTGAGCTGGACGAGAGCACTTATTTTTGAACAATTAAATGCTTTCATAACAAAATGCGGTCTTGATTGGGCCAATTATTTCGACTTATATCGCGTCAAGGATCAGCAAGTGCACGTGCATCATCAAAATTGGTAAAAAAAAAGTGCTGAGCTGATTTTTTTCTGCACACAAGCCTATGGTTCGTGTCCAAAGAAAACAAGAAAAAAAGGGTCCCTCTTGAAAACGTTTGAAAACCACTGCATTAGAGCAGTGATGAGAGGGTAAAGTGTCCACAGCATGTTGTCAGTGTGATGTGAACAGCCCTTACTGTGAGATGAGGAGGTTGGAATGTAAGGAGGAGAGAGGCTGCATGACCCAACTACAAGGAGACAGGCATGCAAGCACAGGGGTGGGGCCTCTACAGGTATCCTATAAAAATAAACAGCTGGGGGAGCTCTCAACCAATCAGCATCTATGAAGGATTTCTGACTAATAAAATTGCAGTTTTATTGTCAATGTAGTGAAGAACATGTATGTCATGGCAGTAGAGTTTCCAATAATTACTACAACTCTTATTTTCCTGTGATGGAATCATTGGACGCAGTTGGGTGTTCAACAGGACAATGACCCCAAACACACATCAAAGGTGGTAAATTAATGGCTAAATCAGGCTAGAGTAAGGGTCTTAGAATAGCCTTCCCAAAGTCCTGACTTGATCCCCATCAAGAACATGTGGACTAGCTGAACTGCACCAATCTGTCAAGAGGATTGGTCAAAGATTCCACCAGAAGCTTGTCAGAAGCTTGTGGATGGTTACCAAAAAGTGCCTTATTGAAGTGAAAATGACCAAGGGACATTTAACCAAAGTTTAACATTGCTGTATATATATTTAGACCCAGTAGATTTTCAGACAACACAGAATAATAAAGTAATAAAATAACTACATTTCACGACAAAGAAGTATGTGCTCCAATGATTCCATCACAGATAAATATGAGTTTTAGTAACTAATGGAAACTCACACTTCCATGACATACATGTTCTTTACAATGTATATAAACTTCTGACCACATCTTCTTTATTATCCTATTATGTAGACATTCATTTTCCTTTGTGGAACAGTTTAGGCAACAAGTTAACGGCATTTTAGCGGGTTTTATACTTGTGGTAACACAAAAGTAATTTTATTTATTTTCCAAAGTAAATAACATTGTAATGTAGTCCATTGCTGTTTTACTATCATTGCGCAAGCCTTGATATTCATATCGTGTTAACTTTCAAACAGTCATTTAATTGAAATTTTTATAACCACTAATGTGAATGTAAGTATTTTTATTCATATCCATTTATTTGTGTGGATAATTAATTTCCCCCTGAAAAAAAAAGCGTCTGGACCCCTGAGTAGAAATGGAAGGACTGTTAGATGTTTTGTTGATACTATTAGACATTCTATCGATTAATTCCATTGTTCTGATGAGGATATGTAATTATAGATGGTTGGCTAAGAAAGCTGCCATGTCTTAAATTGGAGAGAAAACACATAGTAGGTAGGTATGTTGTGTGTGCACCTGTACTTCATTGTGCTCTATGTGCTTGGGTTCATGTCAGTGAAATCCACTATCATCCGTTATAGCTGATATGACTGTAACACCTGGATAGATCAAGATGGCGCCGCGGATGGTAGCCTCTGTGTTTTGGTGCCCGTTCTTTGTCTTGTTTGTAAACTCAGTTTTCTGTTTCCATACCCGGAGCTCTTTCATTAGATGAGCTCATAAACATCAGAGGAACAACTCCAGCGGATTTATTTCCTACGTTCTTGCTAACATCCGTGGAATTATTGGACATTCTAGTCAAAGGTGCCTTTACCTTTGCTCACGCAGTGAATCGCAGAAGAGGGAAAGATGCCGAATGCGCTGGCAGGCTTCCAACTCTTCAGCGAGGATCGCGACATGACCTTGTCATCATGGTCTATTATTAAGTATAGTCTGGCCCAGTGGTATGAAGGTGATCAGAATGACCTCTTCATCATGGTCTATTATTAAGTATAGTCTGGCCCAGGGGTATGAAGGTGATCAGAATGACCTCTTCATCATGGTCTATTATTAAGTATAGTCTGGCCCAGGGGTATAACATTGACCAGAATGACCTCTTCATCATGGTCTATTATTAAGTATAGTCTGGCCCAGGGGTATGAAGGTGATCAGAATGACCTCTTCATCATGGTCTATTATTAAGTATAGTCTGGCCCAGGGGTATAACAGTGACCAGAATGACCTCTTCATCGTGGTCTATTATTAAGTATAGTCTGGCCCAGGGGTGTGAAGGTGACCAGAATGAACTCTTCATCATGGTCTATTATTAAGTATAGTCTGGCCCAGGGGTATGAAGGTGA
>JACXGK010000525.1:0-25702 GCA_016801125.1 Novumbra hubbsi
ATTTATGTCATGGATTACTACTTGGATTATAGAACCTTTGTCATGAACTTCTGCGCCTTTGTCATGAACATGTGTCCTGCACTGCTATGGCGTTACAGATCAGCTATGGCATGAGTTTTAGTATTTCGTGTTTTTGCATATTGTAGGGCAACATTTATTGAAATGGTCTGGGTGCATACATAAGCCCATCTTAAATTAAGAGTATCTTTTGTTGAAATGGAAAAAGTGCACCCTCCTTCCTCTCCATTGATGTCACTAAGATGCACAATCATCTCTTCTCAAACAAACAATAGAAGACATGGGCAAGAAAATCCCTCCACCATTTCCTAGTTGTTCACTCAATTATTGTTAAAGCGAGAAAACAAGTGCTAAAAAATGTAGGATATCAGAGTGATTAAGAGTCTTCTTAATCACTATATATTTAAAGTTCAGAAAACTGCTGCTGTAATTCAGAACAAAATCCACATTGTGGGGTACTTTTCAAAATGTTTCCTTGAAGTGTGCATTGTGAGTGAGGTTTTTATAGCAGGGGCTATTACATTGTTGCACCCCTAGCCGAGATGCTAATTGATGAGTCGGAGTCCAGAGGTAGGATCACTGGGTGGAATTTATTAGCAACTACACAGGCAGTTGTGTAGCCTTAGCCTGAACAGTAAATGCCTAACACTGATGCTAACCTAATACTGTAACCTGAAGGACAAGTTGATTATCCACAGGTACTATACCCTAAACCCTCAAGAACGAAGCCAGAAGAAGATGATGCCCGTCAAAACTCCCCCTTATATAGGCTACAGCCTGGGACCCCTAGAAACACCCCTGCTGTTCCACAAGCCCCCCAGAGCCTAATAGTGAATTATTGTTTGTCTTTGCTTGTAGGCTACTTTCAAGGTAAGAAGCCATCAAAAAAGTGAAATTATCCTTTACAGGTTGAAAAACTAGTTTTCTTGGGACTATCAGCTACTACTACTATGGCTACAGTTAATATCACGCATATCCCCAAAAGCAATCTTATCAGTGACGAGTCAATCCACTGAAACAGGCACTGCCAACCAAGATTATATCATACAAATGTGAAGCCATGCTTGAAATACAGAGAGTCTTGCTAAAGTACATCTAGCTATTCTTCACTTGATACAGAAAGGGCTGTGCACGAAACTACTGTCCAAAGGGCTGTAAACTCTACAATAACAAGGGTTCCAAGTGGCAATGAACTTGGCTTTTCACCTATCGCAGCTACCCTAAGGCATAATACCAGACTCAACTACTGAGCCTTTTGCATTGCTGGTCTGGATATATTTACTCACAGGTCATGCTGGGGGCTCTTCTTCCAATACATACTGTACATTAGGGGAAGCACCGGTGAGAGGACAACACCGATTATTTTACATTTTGGCAGCACTGTTATTCGTTTTGGCAGAAAAACGCATGACCCAGAGAAGAAGAAGATATATTTCCAATGGCTTCTGTGACCTCCAGGCTCACCTGTTGATTACACAGTTGTAGCATCCCGCATAACGAGGGGATATTTGTATTCTGTTTTATTACTTTCTCCCAGGCGACCTACAGACATTGTACAATGGCTGGTTGGTTTGTCAGTGACCTATGACACCGTCCAATGGAGCCTGTCCCAGATGGGCTGGAACAAGGCCCACATTTTTCTAGCAGAGACCTGATCCAGGGCAGCTTGGCAAGGGGAGAGCCGAGTAGAGTGACCTTGCACATCTCTCTAATGGAGAGTTTGGCAGTTGTCCACAGCTCTCAGCCAGAGAACAGAGCCGCGTCTCCAGATCAGGGGCGCTCACCTCCAGCCTCCTCCCTGATCCATATCATACTACTGACACTAATTGTCACCAACAACTGCAGCTGATATAACCTCTTCCTTTCTTTGGGGACATTGAGTAGGCACAATTCAGATTTCCTTCAGGACCCTAAAATGTGTGTGTGTTTGTGTGTGTGTGTGTGTGTGTGTGTGTGTGCTTTAGTGTTTTGTTCATATTCAGCTATCACATACTGTTTATCTGATCAAGGAAATGTATCCAATTTAGATTGTGACTTGTTGGGTTTCAGAAAATTGATACAAGGAAGATTATCATCCCATTTGGTTTGTCTGACTCCTCACCATCTATTGAGATTTGGAAATTACTTGTCTACATGTATTGATATGCTGACAACCTAAAGAAAGGCATGTTTGTCCAAGGGCTTAGTTTCAATCAATACACATCTTTAGGTTCAGTGACATTCTGTTAACAGGCCATCAGGGGGCTTAATGATGTATATCTACAATGTTCTACACATCTCTTCTTATCCTTTATCTCATATTATCCAAAATAACATTACATATTTTTGAATTAGTACTCTAAAGATGAAAGGACCAAATTGATAAAATGACTGTAGTCTCATACTGTTGAATGGCATGTCTTTTTGACCCCAGAGATATATTTTACATCATAGCCCAAAGGCAATATTCCTGTTCTTCAATTTCTTTGTAAACTAAACGGAACATTCCGGTCTCATGGTCCTCCATCTGTAATCTCTTTTTGGCTTAGTACCACCATGCAAACAAATCACTGGTTTAGAAGACAAAATAAAAGTGACATCCAATTTTAGAATATTTAAAATGCCAAGGCAAGTACATCCCCCACCACCAACAACCTGCGGCGCACTTCACGTACATTTTGAATGGGAATATGATGGTGTGGTTATATTTTGGGGACACAAACTTCCTTTTGGACAAGGTGAAACAATGTTTTTAGAGGTGCTTGGCAATTTCAATAGGGTGATCACATGACAAGTATCTGTACCTTCTTCTTAATTCCAAATGACTGTTTAATGTTTCTGAATGAAAATGAAAAACAAAACTATTACAGTAATTGAAGTATGTTATTGTGAAGTAATACATACTGTGCATGTGTCAGTGGATTTGACAAAATGAATATGAGATATACTGCAGCTTTTAATATAGGACAAATTATTTGAATACAAAGTCTTACATTATTTACTTATTTTGTGAATTTACAAATCTGTCATTGATACATATTAACAACCTAAGCCAAAAATGTGACCAAACTGCAATACAGAAATACAATTTAATATTTTAATCAAAAAGTGCTTTCTTGAGCTGGTAACAGTCAAGAGGAGGTCATGGCTCAAAGTGATGGAGGTGGTCAGAGGATTGTAGATGATGGTAAACAAATCTGCTAATTATCTTGTCTGGGATAAGCCTTGTCTTATAGCCGCTGGACATGTCTTCGATCTAATGTGTATGGCACAAAGTTCAGAATAGTTGAGTTTTCCTCACTTTAAGTGTCATTTCTGAACACTCCACATTTCCTGTTTCTTTTGCACTAGAACTCTTGTAAAATATTATAAAAAAATCAGGAACTGGCCGCCAAGTTTAAGTAATACTGGTCCTATGTCCAGATTAATGTTTTTAAAGAATAACTAGTTCACTGGCAAATTATAACCCAAAACACGTTAATCTATCAATCAATCTGAAAACATATTTCCAGAAATGACACAAATGCAATGAGACAAGTTAACGTAAAATGTTATCTAAAATTGAAAAAAAAAAACAATGTACATAGCTCTGTTCTTTTATTTTGTATTGTCTGCCAAAAAGTGCCATACCAACTACAGAACCAAAATAAATAGATTGAGAACATCTACCAACTGAAAACATTTAGTACAATTTGTTATTTCACAAAAATGTCCATCATCTGATATATTATCAAATGTTTGCCTATAGCTGTACTACGCCTAGAGCTATGCATTGGTTTGTTTTAGTCACATCTAGATCACATTGACCTGACAACCAAAAAACAAACATTTACTTTTCTTTGCAACCAGACCCACATGCATAATGTACTTCCAAAAGCCAAACGATTTCATGCTTAGTCTATTATTAACTTTAATCTCATGCATACATACATTTGATTTTGAGGACCTGCATCCAATGAACCATTTACCATAGCATTGCTAAACAGTATGCTCATGCATAAACAAAGTGTCACTTACTACTAGTAAACAAATACCTGATTTTGCAATTTGTTGGCAGTGCATCCATCATCTATTGGCATGACCATGAAACACACCAAATCATTCCAAAGCAAGGACTTTGCCTGTACAGCCCATGGGCACGATAATTAGCTAGTTATTTCCACAGGAGCTTAAAAGTTAGCTGCAATGGCAGCTAGGCCCAGTAAAGCAATTTAGCAATCTATGCTATTATCAGGTTGGGGTAGGCGATATATAGAAAGCAAGGTTCTAACATTTATGAAGGGGAAAGCTCCTGCTCCAATTTCCTCACTGCATGGTAACAGATTATCTCACCTCTCAACAGAAATATTGTCTTTACATTATAAAATAAATGTTCTGAGCCGCTAGCTGACCCATGGTATTAAAATAAAAAAAGTAATTTACTTGCGGTTCACCTGCATGCAACCCAACGCAGAACTCTAAGAAGGCCTACTGAAGATATTATAGCAGGAATCATGACAGAAGCTTGATTCAGCTTCGTACAGCTGCATCCCATATGAGAGTGAAAACCAAAATGGCCGTTACCATCAGTCCTCACACATATGCTGACCATCATGATGATGCTTGCCGCCAATAGCTTTCTTTCTAAGACCTATCTGATTAAAAAGATAAAAGTCCAGACAGACTAGAACAATTTTAGGAAGCTTTCTGTATGGAAAATGGATTAGCAAACTCATACACGCTCACCCACCTAAAAGGACCCATCAATCAAAGCCACCTGCAGCACGTCTAAGTAAATCACATCTCTCCAGTCCCAAAAACCAATAACACCTTACCGTAGCTGCAAATCCTTTCTCTGGCCATATATTAGTATATGGAGTATATTGTAAATATACAGTATGTACTCCATATATAACATATATACTTTATTAAGGGTTCATACACTTGACTGTGTGGCTTACATGACATAACACAAGGTAAAATAATATTTAAACCTATGCTTTTTAAATGATGGCAAGTTCGGCAGTACAGGGTGGCACACACTATAATATTATGTTTGAGCATTTCTTCAAAACAAACCTTACCTTGATAATAACCCTCACCATAAGGACACTGAAAGTGCCTTGTCTGTAGAACTGAACTAATGTTTTGCAAGGGTACACAAACACGCACAAACCAATTATAAAGGCACACGCCATGGGGTGCAAGACCCAGTCAGGTCTTTGAAACATGCACTATGAAAGATCTGACACAATATGCCCATTGTTTACCAGTGTATCACTGGAAGAGTTTAAAATCAAACACTGGTCTTCAGAATGGTAAAAGAGAATACCTAGCTGTTGGCAAAGGAGCTTAATGTAGGACTTCACTGAGTAACACACACATACACATGTTGTGCAGATCCATAAACCAATATATATATACCTTTAACACTCTACTGTAACCTTCGGACAATAAAATAACTATAACTAAGTCTGCAGAATGTTGGTTGCCTATTTATAAACAGTGTCTTGTGATGGGAAACATCTATCAATTTGTGATTAGCTATATTCCTCAACTAATTAGAAAACCTTATTGAGTGACTATAAGATGTTATTCTTGGAGAGTATTGTGTACTGCAGGACATTTATTTAACAGCGTGTTAACCAGATGAACCAAAAGTTAGCTAGAACTAGCTAGAAAATTCTGTAAACTAATGTTAGCTAACAATTTTTGTAGAAGCCCCGAAATGATATGATTTAACTCAAAATGAATATAACTACTACAAACTACTTCAGATTTGAATGAGTAAAGTTTATTCAATTTTCTCTTGTCTTACTGTCCATTGGCACCACAAATACGCTTTTAATTTGCCCATTCTATTATTGCTTATTGCACCACTCGCCAAACTGTGTATTAAAACTATATTGAAGAGGAACAACACAAATATTTTCCATAGCAAACTTAACTGTGGTCGGTAAATGTCTTACATTGTTAACAGCAGTTTATTTTCATTGTTTTTGTTTGATGAGGAAAATCGAAACCTAGAAAATCCTAAATTAATATATGGAATTAATGAAATAAAATAAATAATATACAAATATTTAAGCAGATTATGAAATACTATAGTAATGATTTGGTTGCTGTTCATCACTGCACATTTCTGTGCAAAATGTAGTCCTACAGCAAAGCATTGCTTCTTTCATCTTGCTCAGCCGGATTGCTCTTTCGCACCTGAGAGTGACTTTACGATGGAAGAGAAACCAACAAAGGAATCGTAAATTAAGGTACTAAACTGTACATACACATGGCCAACATCTGTAGTAACAGAAATATTTGGAGTTGGTAATGGGTTTTTAGTGAGAAAGAGCACATACTGTATAAGGCTACTTATCGCACCTAAATAGATCTCAGTATAGCACCATGGACATCCATAGCATGAAACTAGCAGTCAAAGAATATCATTAGCGCAATGTCAACATATGCAATCGGTAGATCAACATGGGTTTGCTGTTATTTTCATATCCTTAATGCTCAACAACATGGATGTCTTTTGACAGATTTTATTTGCTTTAATAAATGCTGCCATTTGACTATAGGACAGTCGACAATCCTTGTGCACTAACTGGGCAAATCTTCACCATTAGCAAGTTTACATACGGAAATATTTTATAAAGTCTCTGTTCTGGTGTTTAAAAAAATCCTTCAGCAGGCTGAGGACAGGCCGTCAGTACAGGTCAATCAGAATGTCAAAATCCTTCCACATCAACAGTTTCTTTCCCTGCGCTGTGATGCATAAATGGCCATCTGTTCCAGAAAGATTAACAGGAATATGCTGGTCAAATTACCCTACAGTACTACTCTCAAAACGTTGTCTACATCCCTACACAGATGAGATGACTATCCCAAAATAAAAAAAATGTAAATGCGGTTGTGTAATTTGTGTTAGCTAAGATAATAAGTAAATAAGATAGATATAACTGTCATCAGAAATTAGCACAGGATGGGCCAGCTGTTATAAATGACTTGTTGCTGGAAAGGGCAGATTTTAATAGAATATTTACGTAGGCGTACAGAGGCCTATATTCAGCAACCAATGGCACGTTGTGTTTGCTGATCAAATGTATAATTTTTTATCATTAACACCCTTTATGGAATTATTTTTGCAAAGCTAAAAACCTTTGTGCTGATTAAAGAAGTAATAAAAACAATCCTTCTTTAGACTATTTGAGCATCTGGAGCATCAGCAATCGTGGTTTCAATTTACAGGCCCAAAATGGACAGAAATCATTTTCTGTAATTTGTCAGTAAATTTTTGTTCAGAGAAATAAACGCTATTCCATACAAAATAATTGTCAGAAAACTAAAGATTTCGTACCATGCTGAGTACTAAT
This sequence comes from Novumbra hubbsi, assembly GCA_016801125.1. NCBI lineage: Eukaryota > Metazoa > Chordata > Actinopteri > Esociformes > Umbridae > Novumbra > Novumbra hubbsi. Next base: position 7,350 of record JACXGK010000525.1, read on the forward strand.
TCCTTCACAGAAAATCGCAAACTGGCTCTAACCAGACTAGAAGGAGGCCCTGGTGCATAGATGAGCAAGAGGACAAATACATTAGAGTCTAGTTTGAGAATTCATTAAATAGTACATGCAAAACAACAGTTTCAACAACAGCAGTGAAAAGACAACTCCAGAATGCTGGCCTTCTAGGCAGACAAAAAGCCTTATATCATTCTGGCCAATAAAAAGAAAAAGATTAACATGGGCAAAAGAAAGACACTGAACAGAGGAAGATTGAAAAAAAGTGGTATGTGTTATGTTATGTACAGACGGATGTTTGAGGTGTTCGGATTACAAAGAAGAACATTAGTGAGATGCAGACCAAACGAGAATGTGGTGGAGAAGTGTTTCACGCCATCTGTCAAGCATGGTGGAGGAAATGTGATGGTCTGAGAGGGCCTAGGTGGTGGTGAAGAGAGGAATTTGTAAAGGGGAAAAGGGATCTTGATGAATGATGGCTATCACTCCATTTTGCAATGCCATGCTATAACCTGTGGACAGAACCTGGGAAGAAGCAGTCCACTGGTATTCTGTCTACAATGGAAGGGCTAGCACGGTCACTGGATTTCAAACCTATTGATCAATGAAGCATGCAATCTGCCCAAGACTAGTTAAGCAATCTTTGAAAAAGATAATAATAAATATCTGTTCCCAAAACTATTAATCCCCAAGCTCTCCGTAAATATTGTCTTTAATACAGTATCCAGCTTATATTGCAGCTGTCACAAATGTCAAACAGTGTCACTGCTTAGTTTGACATCCTATTTCTGTCAAAGTAAACAATTTCAGGGCTTGCACATATTTTTTCAATTAAGTAGAATATTGGTCGACTTAATATAAAAAATTTTGACCACATTTAGTGTTGACAGTTATTACGATTTTCCTGAAAAAAAGTACAAATCATGAATGTTGTGCTACTGTTTTGGGGATAGCCAGCACATGCTTTTAATTTTGAGTATTGTATGTATTATTACAATTTAACAACTGGAATGAAAAGTTGCTCTTTTAATAATATTGACAATGCTGTAAACTGCTGTGTTTATTTAATATCTTGTGTTATGCCGTCATATATTCCTATGTATTATACATGATGATGAGAATTGACAGTAGCCTGGCTGACACCAGGCTTGAAGGTCTTTCTTTCTGGAAATTGTGACGATATATGCAAGAGGTGGTGTTGGTAAAGACGGCAATGCACAATGCTGGTTGGATATCCCCATTTCAGATTAAACAAATCTGAAATGTTATACTAAAACACAGCCCCACAAAACCAAACCTATTATTTATTTTACTTTCAATATATTGGGCATAGCTTGCTGCATTGCATATGCAATTAGCTACTAAATAAGAACCAATCAAAACCTTGGCATATTTTTTAGCAAATATTCTGGTCGCTCTCCCTGCTGTCAGGAACATTGCTTTGTGAAGAAATTGTGGCTGCCTCACATATAATTGTGTCAGGTTTTGAATCCTGCTCTGGGATTATCTGTGTGGTCCCAGTAAAGGTGGTTTAATTGGCCAGCAAAGTTACAGGGTCAAGGGATTAGTAATGGGTTGTCTTGCTTCATTGCGCTGTGTATGTTATGTTTGACTATTGTTTCTTTTGTTGTACTTTAACAAGTATTTTCATGTTAATGGTGTTTCCTTTGTAACATCTTCATTTCGCCTAAGGTAATTGCGGCAAAAACACACTTTAATATATGAAAAAATGTGCTTTAAATATGTTACCATGTCCAAAGTGAAAAGGCACATCGTAAGTTCGACTGTAAGCATCTGCGGCCGATAGTAGCCTACAGTCGGATGGACCAAAACACGTTAAGTAAAAATATTAAGGGAACACGTTATCATCACAGTGTAACACCAAGTCAATTAAACTTCATGGCTATAAATCTGTCCATTTAGGAACCATAAGCGATTGCGAATTAATGTCACATGTTTTGGTGCCACTTAAAGAGACAACCGGTGCACTGGAGAGGCAACAACAAGACAACTTTGAAAAAGGGAATTGTTTTGCAGGTGGTGGCCACATACAATTGCACTCTCCTAATCCTTCTTGATCGATTCTTCTCTAGTTTTGCATTTTGCTAGTGGTCCAACCACTACTGGTAGAGTGAAGCTGTATCTGCATCCGGTTCAGGTTGCACAGATGAGAACAGGTTCAAGCTGAGCACATGTGACAGACTTGAGTCTTGAGATGGGAAACGTTATGCTGCCTGCAACATCATCCAGCATGACCGGTTTGGTGGTGGGTCAGTGATGGTCTGTGTAGGGCCTTGGTGGGTCGCACTGACCTACACGCGCTAGCCAAAGGTACCCTGACTGATGTTAGGTGGCCAGAGTGTGTCGGCAGTTCCTGGATGACAAAGGCATTGATGCCATTTGTGGCCCTCTGAATCCAATTGAGAACCTCTGGGATGTCATGTATTGGTGCATCTGACACTGATACATACAGTAACACTACAGACGGTCCAGGAGTTCACCGTTTCCCCAGGAGCATGCCCAGATGTTGTCCAGAGTGCATCCAGGCACATGGGGGCCATACACACTCCTGAGTCACAATATGAGTTCCCATGATGAAATTCACATTGGGAACAGTCTGTCAACAAATTACACAATGAATTAGATTGTTCATATATTTCTTTCATGGAGACTGATGTATGATTTATGTGTTCCCTTAATTTTGTGGAGCATTATATACAGATATTTAATTATGATTGAATGTGCTGGGCAAGTGCTACTCTGACAAATTTTTTGCTGGCCCTGGAGAGGGTATCCTCTGCCCAGATCTCAACAGCGCTTGACCGGATGCCCTTCCCTTTTACGGAAATCACAACACTGCTTTGTGGGCTGTTTAGGATTAGCCTCTGTACCTTCAGAGCCTCGTGCTTTGTTTTAACAAAACCCATTGCTCATCATGTGGAAAGGACCCAGTCAGATCATTGTCTTTCTCTCATCCTCAGAGCTCATCTTAGAATTAGCTTATTATTTTGTCTGTTAGGACCTATGAGTGGTACATGAGTGTGTTTCATTTAGCTCATTTGGACCGTGGCACTTGCTATGTCAGCGCTGTGAGTTTGATTTCCTAGAATGAGAAGGTATGAAAATGTCAGCAGTCACTTCATGACTAAATAAAAAAAGAATCTGCGAAATGACTCAAATGGAAATGCCTCAAGCATGTTGATTTCAAGTTTTTTTGCCAAAGCACGCTCTAAATTCTTTTTGACATTAAGGTGAATATATTGCAAGTAACTTCATCACTATTTCAGTCAAAAAAAGATGTTCCTATATGCCTGTCTGACCCAATAACAACATGTTGTGAGTTTTAATCAATGTGTTAACCTGTAAGAATTGTTCAGAGAGTTGCCAATCAAAGCTATATATTTATTTCACAGTGTACAACTCATTATTATAAAAAATAAGGTATACATTTAAATACAAAATGACACCAAAGTTAAAAGTGTTATTTATCGGGACATGATCAGATAGGCTGAGAGAGAAAAAGACTAAAAGTCCCGGGGGAGGCAGAAAAAAAAGGTAAAGATACCACACCAGAGAAGGACAGGAACCAAAGAGAAAGAGACAACTGTGTCCCTGTTGTGAACCATCTGAGTTATTTGGATTCGACTTTACATTTTGACCAATCAGATATTAGACCTACAGGATGTTATCTCAATAGCACACCATGCTCTCAGAGGTGTGATAGAATGGAGGAGGGTGAGGACAACATGCTGGGCAACTCCTGCAATAATACAACCAAATGATGGTGACTCAGCTTGTTGGTATGGGTGTGTGTGTACATCAGAAAACGCTTCATTTCTAATCGACAATATTTTTCTTTTAAAATGTTCCCCCAATTGGATATTTAGGTATGTAGAATAGTGACATTTACACTTGGATACTAAATGTATCCAAACTGGTGTCGGAGGCATCTTACACTGAAAGTAGATCTAAAGAAAATGTGTTAAGGAAAAGCATCCTAATGGAATTGATTGATGATACATCAGTGTGATTTCTTCAAATTAAAATGACATTGACGAATTAGATTTTGCCGATGTAAAGTAATGCTAATGATTGTGTGGAGTAGTGTTTCAGATATATAGAATTTTAGGACAAATTGCGATCTCCAAAAATGTATCAGTATGTCATCGTTAAAGAGACCTTCCAACACGTTGTGTAGTAGTCATATTTATGAGTTTGTCATCGTTAAAGATACCTTCCAACTTGTTGTGTTGTAGCTTACTATCTAGGCGTGTATCGTTAACCGATGCTTCTCGCATCTATACTGTGCTATACTGTGATTTAGATACCTATGGTATACTTTGTAGACTTTTATAACAGTTGGGAGGACGTTGAATCGTATTGGTATGTAGCTATTTTGTATTGTAACTTTATTACTTGATTGGAATACATGTCATTACTTTGAAATAGATTGATTATGACGGCATTACTTGTTCATCTTCATACCCAAGTACATAGCGCTACTGATCATTACACAAGTATAATAGTCTAAGTGACCAGACTTGGCATCCCTGAGTCCTGAATATCGAAGCAGACTGGGAAGGCCCAGGAACACATGCCATTGACTTGACATCACTGAGTCCTGGGTTTTGAACATATGCCATTTTGATGTACGGTCCATGTTAAATGATCTAACCCTGATGGGCGCTTATGATAACTGATAGAAGAACACACCCATACTTCAGTCGAATTGTACAGACTTGTCATCTCCTAGTTCTGGGTCTCAGAACGGTCTAGGTGTTCCCACAGACACCGTTGTGTGCATCCCCGAGTTACAGGACTCTGGATAGGCCAAAGAACACACGCATTGTGTGCTTCACTGAGTTCTGGGTCCCTGTCCTGTCTTGGTGGACCCAGGAACATGTAATTTCACTCTTAGACTTGTGATGAATGGAGTAGCTAACCTTACCTCAGGACGCCCTACAATTTATGATAATTTACAATAACATTTATTTACAAACAATTTGGAGTTAGATTAAATTTTTTTATCGCTTGGGTTTTGTTCTCTTGCACTAACTTCCCTGGCTGTCCGCAGTAACTTCCTAAGAGTAAATCTGCAATCACTTTCTCACTCCACTCACTTAATCAATACAGGAACAAAACCAGAATACACTGTGACTGTGTGTCACATAAACATCCAGCTAGATCTCCGTTTGGCAAGCTAACTAAAGCAAAGTTCTGTGATGGACTGCGTGTATCCATCTTGTTGCAAGACATAGCTGAATATTGGAGTTCTGAATGGATATCTGAATCTCTTTTGCAGATTAATAATGGACCCAATTCAGGGGCAGAAGTGTTAATTCACGAAATATATAGTACATGTCTTTCCTACATGTCAGCTTTCTGTCTGTCTTTCTCTTTTTGTTCTTAGTACGTCCCTGTGCTTCTTCAAATGTGCCACAAACCTTTGCTTATAGTCTATGCAAAATATGATGTGATTTGTGTGCCTTTAGTTACGGCAATGTGGTGTCAAATTAAAGATGAGTATGTGCTCCCTAAAACAAAAATAACATGTAATTTGTATTTGTTCTTAGGTTTTGTGCTATATCTATTTGTTTGAAATGTGTGAGAAAATATGATATATTTAAAGAATTCTGTGAGATTTTTTGCAGCATTATAGAATTCTACTAGGGTGTAAAGGGTAAAGGATAAACATTGTGGATGCACTTATTATGTTAATTCTTGTTTTATGTAAACATTTCGGTAACACTCAATATGTTAACCCTTGTGCTATGCTAACCCTTGGGTAATGTTAACATTTTGGTAACACTCAATATTTTAACCCTTGTGCTATGCTAACCTTTGGGTAATGTTAACATTTTGGTAACACTTAATATGTTAACCCTTGTGCTATGCTAACCCTTGTGTTATGTTTACATTTTGAGGACACTCATGTTAACTATGTTAATTATGTTATGTGTTTTTCTTGCATTCTACCAACAGCACTGTAAAGTAGCTTTGCAACAAAACTTTTGCATTAAATATTAAATGTGTGCACTTTCGTCCTGCACCTGTATTGTAGTCAACAGCTTGCACATAAAGTGCCAGAAGACTACCATCAATTATGACATTATAGATGAGAGCGGCATTCATTTATTTGTCAAACTGTAGTCGTCATACAGTGCCCAGGCTGTTACCAGAACAAAATACTCTCAATTTAATTTGAGAAATAACACCAAGCATATCCCTGTGCGCATTCACCACACTTGGTATGTTCATGATTGGAACTTACTTCATCTGTAGCTTACCTGCAGGATTTTTCCAGATCATAGCAGGAGAACAGCTAGCTGGAGGTCTAGTGTGATTCAAGTTTACCATGATATGATTGGTTTTCCATACATGTTTGCACATTAAGAGTTTTCTACAGGCATTTCTCAGACAATAACTGTAAATATTTGCACGTTAAGTGCTTCCGCTGCCATTTCTCTTATAATCACTGAACGATCCCAGCACGGTGAATGGCCAAACTGATAATACAGTTTAGCAGACGCTTCCTGTTTACATCACACCTGCACTGATTTGTGTCTACCTTTTTGTGTCTCAAATAAAACTTTGGTTGGAAACGTGGTTAATGACATCTATTCATGGTATAAATGCAGTTCCATCAAATCTCTTATGAATATACCATCACCAATGAAATATACAGTGAGATAATCCACCACATTTAGTGACTTAACGCATGATAGGATTATGAGAGTTGCGAGTGTCGTACAGATTTGTATTCCCAGGAGTCCTCAGAAGAGCTTTGCCTGGCTAAATTACAATACTGTGAACTTTCAGTTAGTAATGAGAGAATGGAGGCCCACCAAGTTAAATGAAAGCCTGGTTGCTGTGTGCCTGTGAAAGGAAGGAAGGAAGACTCTCCTGGGACAGCTTGTCATGAGAGGTGAGACTGCAGCAGCAGAAGTAAACAATAGATGTTTGGTAAAAGGTAGATGCAGTCAAGCAGCCATAAAAAAAGCGGACAGTCTTTGAGGGGAAAGCTGACAGACTCCATTTGTCTGAAGGTGAACCACGCGCTCATGTCACATGCCATAACTTCCCATCAACCCCCTGGAGTTTCACCTCAGACATGTCTGTGTGTGGCCAGGGGAGCAGAGGGACAGGTTGGTGAGCGTGAGGGGAGAGAGTCAGGGCTACCCACTGTGAATGACAATCCTTATGGGTGGGAAATCAGTTCTTAACTTACTGTTGAGAGCAAGGAGCAGAATACACCAAGTGCCATTTTGAAATGTTGTTATTGTTTCTCTTGTTATGTCAGCCACTCGGTTTCTTTCCATTTAATATTGTTATACGTTAGTCTGGACAGCTACGTGTATAGTGGTCATGGCCGAACTGACTGGGCATCCATGGCACAGGCCCGAAGGCCGAGGCCCCCAGGGTGCTTCCAATGATTTCAGATATCTTACCAACATAAGTAATAGCTAAATGTTTAAAATTACACAGAAATGCTGTAAAGTTCAAACATAAAATGGGAAAAGTGAATAAACAAGAACATTAAAAAGTATACCACATCCAGAGCCCCAAAAGGCTAGTGGGCATCAATGCTTTGGTTAAACATAAACCTGAGCTTTTTAAACTCTGCTTCAGTGTTCCAATTATTGCATGTAAAACATTATTGAATCTTCGAAAATTATCAGTTGCAAATTAATATATTGTATCAATCAGCATTTACCCACTTCCTTTAGACAAATGTATCAATGGCAGATTAATATTTAGACTGCATAAAACGTCTATATGGTTTTTCATTTAATCTTTCTCCTCACTATCACACTATAGCCATCTTTCTCTCCCTTCAGACTTTCCCTATCAATTAATTGTCTACATTGTCTTTTTGTTATCAAGTAGGCACTAGGCTGTTATAACTGATATTTTGATATAGGTCGGTAACCTTTGCTTACTGCAGATAACATTGTTAAAACGTTGACATGACAGCTGCAATGTGTGCTACCAGACACAGACTAATATCCTTTAACAAAGCGGCAGAATTTTAAAGGCCCATGTTTTTTCATGGAAAAGACAAAAGCCAGCTCTTTCCCAAAAGAAGTGAAGCCTGGCAAATAACGAGCGTAGCAGCAATCAACAGGTTACGGATTTGTAGAGGAAAGAGACAATTCCGTCAGTATCCACTACGGGACCGCTCTGCATAAACATCCCCTCTAGTACGATGGCAAAGGTGTGTAAAGATGTCAGACCAATTTTTTTTACTACAGATGTCTTGTTTGTTAAATTTGCTTTATTATACATGGCTCTTAGTTACTCTTTTTTGCATCAACAATAGCCCGGTAGACATGATCCCAATTCTCCAAATCTCCAAGAGTGCTTTAATGTGAAGGATCGAGAACAGCAAATTGGACTGATGTATTGGCACACCGAACCACATCACATCACGTGGGGCTGGGGCAAAAATAAATTGAATTCACCCCCGATTCACTCAACTTTCACTGTTATTAGCTTGAAATACTAACTAGACTAGAGCATACACACACATTTAGTTGACAATGGAGGCATCTTTTTTGCAAGGCAGAAAGAGAGTGAGTCCTGGCTAAAGAGCTCTTACCAACAATGTTGGCTGTTTAAGATTAGGTGAACAGGTTGCCATGGAAGAATTTGGATTAAAGAACACTTTCATCGCTCTTAGGCGTGCCAGTCACGACAACCTGTGCACGCAGAAGACATCTGGTAGCATTGGCTCAGAGAAACAATGGCATTTTATGACGCAGAACCTGCTCCCTGATAACATAGCTCACCTGGGGAACATTTGTTCTGTTGTGATGTATTTCACACACACATCCTGCCTTCAGCAAAAGAATGAAATGGCAATTAAAACCAACATTTCTGCAAATAAAACTCTAGGTTGTAAACTACAGTGAAAATACCACAAGCACTGAATTTCACATACTCCGTATATATCTAAAACAAGTGAAAAAATCCCCCCAAAATATTGCAACCTATGTCGTCATAATTGTTTTGTTTTCTCTATAACCATTTGTAATTGCATTCAACCATTTGTAATTGAGGCAGACAAGCCATAGGCTACATCGTTTACAGACACAGTTACACAAGTCAACAACTGGGCCTACACAGTGGCAAACACAATTCAACCACAAAGCCTACATATTTCAGCTTCATCACAGTTAAACCGGAGGGCAACATCTGTTTGGTATTGTTAACAAAGCAAATATTGCATGCTACAGTTACATGACTCACATAACACACATGCAAGTCAGTATTATTTGGCCAAAAGGTTCCATTTGTTTGCTCAATTTGTAATTAGATAATGTGCATAGTTTAGTCCATAGTAGATAAATAGTTATGTATAGTTATAAAATGCCTTTCAAAATGGTTTGCCCCTGTGCAAAGATGAACAACATATGCTATGCAAAGAAAATATGTTTTGCTCATAAGCTTGATCTTATACTGGAAAAGAAATGTTAAATACATCCTTTAATTTAAATAAATAAATAACTCCCCTGTGTTTATACATGTGGACTCTCTTTTTCTACTCACCCCACATGCTTTCATAGGGGTTTAAATCAGGGGCCATTGCAAAAGCGAGATTATGTTCACCTTGAAGAATGCTGCGGATCATTGTTCTGCTTGAAGATCCTCTGACGGCCCACTTGTGGCCATCTGGCAGAACCAAAAACAGATTTTGCTCTCAAATCTCCTGGTACTTGACAGAGTCTTTGATGCCATGTATCCAAAACAAAACAACCCCGGAACATCAATTCTTAATTATTGCCCTAACCAATGTTTTTACAACCATTTCCTAATTTATGAAGGTCAGCAAATGTCTCACTTCTTATGTTCTCGGACCTTCCTCGTATTGATAGATGAATTTGGTAGTTTAACCTCATATCTCTATCCCACTGAAACAGAAAGTAGCACATGATCAAGCTGTTGAACAGCAATGATATTTTCACAGGTGTACGTCTAGCTCATCTTTACCTATGGGGCAGTATATCTGTCTTACAGCAAAGCTGGCCACTGCCCCAGGGCCTATGAACATTGCTAACTCTGTAGACATAGTTCAATACATGTGTATATTTGTTCTTGTTGTGAAAGCAACATCAAATTGGCATTGATATGGGTGCTAATTAGACAGCTGCAGTCTGTCTACCTGATCATGCATGATGGATGCTCTTTAGTTTTCTGTCACAACTATTCTAAGGAACAAGGTATGGATCATATTTAATCCCTATGGTTCTGACTTGTCTGCTGGTTTTGCATTGCCTTAATTCATCTGGGTTTCTGATAATCCAGGTAGGATTATATAATATATTTAGTAACTGACAACCATTAAAAACGTTAAAAAATAACTAATGATACCAGCCACACAATTAGTTGTAAATGTCAAAATTCTTAGATAGCTGTGCCAATGGTAGACTGTATATGAATGTTTTTTCCAGTCTGGCATTAATGTCCTCGCTTTGCTCCTGTGGCTTGTCGTTTTCCACTTAATGTGTGACCACAAACAAACCTACATAGTTAAAAAGGAAAAGTGGAAATGCAATGCTGCTAAAATATGGTCAGATTGCACGCATTTTAAACTCCAGGTGTGTCCAAATTGCAGGTAAATGTGAGGCCCAAAGTGTTCTGACAAGGATAATGCATGTGCATAAGTGGTCTAGTAAAGCAGGTAGTTAAATTCTGACACTACATTAACATGAGTTTCTTGGTAAATGTGTGTAGTTTACATTATTAATACAAGATGTAAATGAAGGGGTTTACCATGGCTTGTTCCTCTGCTCACAGTTTAGGTGTGTTTTCCATCAGAGAGGCTGGGAGTTTTGCAGCCTTTGCAGTAAAATGCAGGGGTAGGAAAACCTGTTCCAGGTGCGGCAGCTAACCCTGCAAATCAATCATTCATAATTTATGAGATAATTTATGATCTGTTCAAAGGGTTACGAATCCAATCTTCGCCATGTTCCGACTGTCATGTCCGATGCTTAAATCTGCCATCAGTCTTCATATTGGGCCCAGTTCCTCTTCTGTCATCACTATTATTAGGGCCACAATTTATCCCCAAAATGATTCATTATGACAGTATACATGCAAACAGTGAGGGGAGTAAATATGATAAATCGCTTAATTTGATGAATTAGCATGGATAGCCGGTTTGAAGCTACATTCTCACAGCACCTTATGATTGCAATATTATTTATTGTTTACCTTCACCTGGAATGGTGTATTTATGGCTTTAAACAGTCATTTGTTGTTATTAACTGCAATATACATGTGAATACGTAGATTACATGATACTGTAATATTCTGTTAAAATTCCCTTATAATCACATTTGGCATAATGATATACTCATCATGTAAATGCATCAATGATGCTTGAGTCTTTTAGACACTTGCTTGAATATTGTGGTTTTTGGGGTTTCAAAACTAGCATATTACTAAACAATACTGGTTTTCTTTACATTAAGCATTCTCAAAGTGATCTCATCAATGTTTGGAGTGCAAATAGGTTCCAGTTTCATGAAATGATTGGTTCTTTAAATACTAATCAGCAACTAATATGCATTCTAACATCATAAATGGCTTTCATACCAACAGGTGGGCCGTCATTTTTGAATATTTTGAGTAGGCTGCCCTGGTCTAAGTGTGATAGGCTAGCCCTGGTCATTTTGTTAGTTTCGTTTGTTGACCCAATCAGCCAACTTCACCAGCAGCAACAATCAAAAGCAAATGTAGATTTTTTTAATGATGTACTCTAAAGTCAACAACAAAACAAACACATATTTCAAAAATATATTTAAAGCATTATACATATACTCATAATGCAATATAACACAGTAAAATTGCACTGTTAAGATTGTGATGTTGTATACAAATAACCATAATGCATTATATGTTTCATCAGAAAGATGTGTTTCTCCATTACCTGAAAATCTTTTCTCAAGTGTCATACAGCAACACATGTATCATCATCTTTTTTTCAACACAAGGTGGAGAACACTTGTTTAATACCACAAAAAAGATCTTGTGCTGAAAGAAATGTTCCTATATATGCCCTCCAAAAGGCAAACAGTTTTTTCCGTTATGGCTTACATTTTCTTGGGTAAAATAGTCACTAGCAATATATATAAAAATCATGTGCTTATTCTACTAAATGAACATTTAAATGTCTTATTGAACTTATTTAAGGGCAAAGGTTTTCCTAACTTTTTCCTCATTAGGGCGGCTTTGTAAATCTTTTGTTAACCCTTTACGCCACAGTAGAATTCTAGAATGCTGCTGTTAATTCCAGTGAGTTCTATAAATCAATTATATTTTCTCACACATTAAAAAAAAAACTATATAGCTAAAAAACTAAGAACCCATTACTAATTAACTTTATTTTAAAGAGCATATCCTCAAAAATGTACATTGTTTTCTAAACGCCTGTAATACAAATGTACCTCTTACTCGTCCTCCTCCACTTCCTCTGTGAATGCATTACACGATTTGTCTAATAAACTCATAAACCAACCTGATAGTACGCTAGCTTCAGCAAGCGGTTTGTTTATATGATGAACTGACACCTGTAGAAACAAGAACCAACATCTAAGTTTGCATAAAACTGATTTTTATACGAGACACCATTCATTCGCGGTCTACACATCTAATCGAATCATAACAACGTAATCATAAGGCACAGAAATCTCAATACATTATATATTTTTTAGATTGTAAGTGAAAGGTTGTGGCAGATATTTCGGGAGATTCAGGACATGATCAAGTGACGACGACGTCAACAAAGCATAACGTTACTATCTCCAATATTGGCAAAAGCGAAACACATTTGCGGGCAGACAACATTTCTAGTCTGATAGATAAACCGAACGGGACAGTTAGTTTTCTAGTTATCTATGGCAGTTTCCATTCTGGAAAGAAATCAGGAGTAACGCAAAAAAACATCCAAGTAATTAGCCAACTACACCGCTAAATACCCAGACTGCGGAAACAACTATTCCAGCTCCATAGCTGAGCTCGCCTTTCAAGATATCATGACAGGTATGTTATTGCCTTGTAAAAGATGTTACCAACATTTCACACCATATGTACAACACACATACATACTCAGTTTATGTTTTTACTAACCTCGACATCATTATCGCTTTTAAAGAGTAAGGACGTTTCCAACTTGTGTTGCTTGCACCAGCAAGCAACACAGAAACAGCCTCTTCTAAATTTAAAAGCCGAGGCCGTTTTGGTGCGTATTGAGTAAAGAAATTATAAAACTAAAAGTCAAAGAACAGCATACTCTTTTTCTAGTGTCTTATTAACGACAACATCCACGGGAATACAGTTACAGGTTTTGTCAGGTAGATTTTTTGATATTTACACAATTATTATTGTTAAAGAAACACTGGCAGCAGTGTTTTTCTGGAGAAGAAGAACATTCTTTGGTGGCCGATTTACTGGTAAAGGACCTTTCATGAATTCTGGACTGTATCTGAATTCTGGATTTGTGCAACACTTTCAGTATTGTAGGAAAAGTACACCTGTCAAAAGTACAACTGGGATTACAGCGTTATTCAAATAGCATATAGTTTTTATCAATACGACTGATTTGTGGTATTGTGTGATTGTTTGGCTGCTCTGGGTTCAAATCCAACTTGGACATGTAAATACTTATACAACGTATGTTATATTGAGAATATTTCACTTAATGCAGACAATGACTATTATGAGTATATGGATAAGGCGGTATAACCTGTTAAACCAGTGGCTTTTAAAAAAAAGTGTTACTTGCCAATTAAAAACATGCTTTTAGATATGAATATTCAAGAGAAATGACATGGCAGTCATGAAATGACATGGCATTTGAAGGTAGGTTAATTGTTTTGTGTGAACTTGTTATGATATGTTTGTTAACCAATGAGAAATCGTGGTAAAGTTGACCCCAGTTTGGTTCCCTATGTACTGAGCACCCGTGTTTGTACATGTTTTAAATCAATCTACCATATGCTTTATCCTATGCACAAATATCATTGAGAACCCACATTTTTAGTTGCACTATAAGCTGGTGAGGTTAGCATTGTGTTTCTGCAGTATACCCTGACGTCTTGTTATTTTGGTTTGTTTTCACTAGCAAGTCATGCCTAGCTAATTGTCTTTTTATGTTTCTTGTCGGAGGCAGGACACATGCACAGGGAGAATGGAGGACTTTTAATGAACACTTAATAAAAATAAACATCCTAGTTTATTATGAAGTACAAACATAGTTTGCTTGTTTTTACAAACCTAAAGTAGAACAATAAAAAACTGAACAATGATACATATGGAAAAGAAAACAAATATTGCCCAACACAAAACAAGAAAGAGGGAAGGTGGAAATAAACAGGTACAGGACAGGGTGAACTTCCTAGAATGATCACATCTTAGGAAGAATCCTAGAGTACCAGACTCTAAAAGTGTGACCAGTCCTCATCTGTCTTTGCCAACTGAAGAGTGCATGACCTTTTGGGCAAGGAATTTTTTTTTCGTTCACCTCCACAACCCTGGGCCGGACTGAACTTAATCATGAACCCTGCTGTTTAGTAGATACTTGAAGACTGAGTCTCAGATTTTGAGGACATCCCTTTTTAAAGCTGTTTGTTTAGACATTCTAGGTACAGTGAGGACCCCTGCATCTTGTCTTCTCAGCATACACATGTGTAAGGTATCTCTCACAGTTGAAGTGTACCTATGATAAAAAAATACAGATCTCTACATGCTTTGTAAGTAGGAAAACCTGCAAAATCGGCAGTGTATCAAATACTTGTTCTCCCTACTGTATGTGGGGCTGGACCAATTCAGAGAGCTAAGTAGGAGCACGTCTATGTAAAGCTTTGTAGGTTAACGGTAAAGTCTAAAAATCTGTCCTCGCCTTAACAGTCAGCCAGTGTAACGAGGCTAATACTGGAGTAATATGATCAACAGTGTTCATTCTAGTTAAAAAGACAGGCCATCCACACATACAAACTGACATATTTCTGATAAATAGGGTCTATACCAGGCAAGAGCATGTCTGCATATCCTAACATAGGATGCTTAGTGCATGTATGTCTCAGTGCTATGATAAAGAAATATCAGGCACCGAGTTGCTAGGAAACAGCTTGTTTTTCTTGGGAGCAACAGGAGGTTCAATATTGTCGGATAATTGTTTAATTTATCTGCATTGAGAATAGGTTTGGTGGCTTTATTTCTACCACTCTTAGTGAGTTAGGCAAACATCCGGAGGATAGGAGGCAATGAGCAACATAGGTGGACTGAGCATAAGAATTAGTTCTTAAGTACTTCCGTTGGAAAAGGGTGCAGTTGACAGGTGGTGGGTTTAATGCTCATTACTATTTTAGTGTTGAGCGATACAGGATAAAAAGGTTTTAAGTTCCCACATGGCTTCCAGCAGAGCCGTTCTGCGTTCTGAGAACAACTGAGTTTTTGAAGACTGCTTATTTAAGGAGTCTGTTAATTCTTTATTGATGATGATGATCTTTTCATCAAAGTTCATGTATTCATCACTGCTGAAGTGAAAATGCACTTTGCTAATTGTTTTTGTTTTGTGAACTTCGCAACTGTTTTAAAAAAAAGCTTGATTATTTTCAGGTTGAACAAATAGGCTGATCATGTGTGTGCTTTTGGTGTGGCGCTGTGCTGTCTTTCGGGCTAGTCTAAATACTTTACGTCATTTCCATTCAAATTTTCTGGAAGCTTGCTTTATTGCGCTGGTATGTTCAGGCAAACGTGTCACGGTTAAGTTTCAATTAGTCCTAGATTAGATTGTTGACAGATTTATATTGTTGTGGGTCATCCTTGTGTTGGTGGAGGGAGGCAGGCATGTATCCTATCCCATGACAAGGCAACAGGAGCGATGCTCCTAGATAAAAGAAGAGTATCATTCCAGCTTGTCCGTCAATGTTTAACTGGTCAGGCTTAGCCCGTAAAGGCAAGCCCGAACAAGTCAGTTATCTACACTATCTCCTGCGACGGGCAGAACTCAGTTCTCAGCCAGGGATTGAGTTGATTAAGTCTGCTGCAGCTCTCGTCACTACCCTTAACTGGGAGGGGTGCCAGGTGCCAACACATCTTAATAGCTCATTTACACACTAACCCTATGTTCCGTTTGACACCTCATTCCATTTTATCCTAATGTTGCAAGTGACAAAGTAAATGACAATATCTATTTACTGTCTCTACTTACCAGTTTTAGATTTTGCCAGAACCATCCCCAGATTTGCCATTACATCAATGGCCATGTTCCCTGTTATGATGGCAGGCTGATTCTTTAGTTAATATTGTCAGTTATGGAGTCATTAGGGTTTTTGGTGTTCAGGGCTACAGCTAGAAACCTTCTGCCGCTCAAACCTCTCACGAGACACTCAGGCCTCGATTCCAACTGCAATGGGGAGAAGCGGTTGAAAGACTGTTGGCTCAAAGTGTGACCCAAGTTTAGAAGGTTGGCAGAATTTCTTCCCAGTGACCATGAGGAAGTTAATGCGACATGGACTGTGCCAGAGAGCGATTATTTCTTCTGGTGGCACATATGCAGTTTACTTTTCTGTAATATAATACTGCATTCTTGTTAATTGCACCTGAAGCTGGGCCTGTAACTTTGCTACTTTTACCAGAAGTCAGTAGTTCTCCATCATGACAAAATTACAACAGTTACAATGTTGCAGGTGAAATGGTACTTAGCCTCAAAATAGAGTCCTGGAATGAAAAAGTTGGAAAAGACCAAAACAACAAATTGGTAAACTTGAGAAGTTAGTTTATAATTAGTGAACTACAAATATAGTTGGCATGTGGCCCAGTAGACAACAGCAAGCGGTGCGTGTCAACAGGAAGCAAACAGGAAGATTTGGAACACAGATGAGGCCAATAACATCAAACAGGAGTCCATGTTCCCATTTTGGAAGAGGGGGCTTTGGGACTCAATTGACAGGACATGACAATCTCACTAATATGTGTACTTGTTTCTCATCGTATCCCAATTTCTTTGTGACTGTGGTACGGTTATTTCATGAACTACATCACTATTTTATTTACCAGTCAGCGGATCCATCCAGTAACTGAACTGTCGCCAAATGATATCCAGAAGAAACTCTTTGTTAACAAATGGACAAATACTCCTCTTCCAATGCCATTCCCATTTAGCCTGACTGGCGTGACTAGGACTCCCTTGTACATGTTTTTCCATTTTAGTCATTTATCTGGTACCCTATTGCAGAGCAACCCACAGTGCATTCACTTCTAAATAACTATGTCATAGTAAGTACATTTTACTTAATAAAGTAGCTTTCAGAGAAGTCAGTTCTGTTAGCAATATAGACAATAAATAAATGTCTGAATCTATATGTTGGTGGGTGTGGACACAGGTAGCCTGTAAACTTGAACAGACAGCTCAGTTGGAGTGTAGCACTTGCAGTATCAGGTTTTCAATACCCATTGGGAGCAATCATGAAAATGTATGCACTTAAGTCACTCTGAACCCCAAAATACCAGAAGATGTTTGTATTATACAGTATATTTAATGGTAGTGGGAGGCTGTAGTTGCATTAGGTGCAGTGACATGTCATTCTAAGATTTATTTTGGTCCACCAGCTTAGAAATGCCCAAAAAAAGACTATACGTTTTGGGATATTTCAAAATACAAAATCATACTTTTTTCCAATGATTGCTTGTAACATGCAGTGCTTGTTTTCTCATTTAAAAATGTATTCAGTCACTCTAATTCTAACAAAAAACAAATCATCTAAGGATTTCATTTCACTGAGACCATATTAGAACATGGTGAAAGAAAATTGCTATTTAATTTTCTTTTCTTCAGTTGTGTGATTTCTCATTGGTGCTTTCATATTCGGCGTCAACAAATGTATAGGTGCCGCAAAATTATTACAAATCTTTATGGAGATAAATTACAAATTGCATAAAATAAATATAAAATGCACATAATGTACAGTGCATTCAGACAGCATTTAGACTACTTAATTTATTCCACATTTTGTTTGGTTTCAGACAAATTCAAAAATATATTCAATTGATTTTGAATTCATTAATCTACACATGGGAAAAGAATGGCCTTGGTCAGATAGGCAAACACGATCAAACATCTCATCAAACCTGACCTGATGTCACGGTGTTGTAGTGTGGCGGAACCATACGCAGACATACTTGTATAAAGAAAGGTGATTTAATCCAATAAACAGGTACAAACTAACATGAAACAGTAAATGTAAATGAAAGGAGTAACTAACAAAACAAAGTACACATAACAGGTAGCGTATACACTGAACATTGAATTAAATGAAGACAAACCGTGAGCTGTTGAGTTT
>JACXGK010000525.1:25802-60970 GCA_016801125.1 Novumbra hubbsi
AAACAATAAACCACACCGGGTGTGGTGAAAACCTAACCTAAGTAGGCTCCCCAATCAGAGTCAACTGAATGCAGCTGCTCTGACTGGGGAGCCCACAATGGCATGGAGATGGCTAGAGGCCTCTCCATGTGCCATGCCCTGAATGGGAGCCCCAAAGCATAGAGATGGCTAGGGGCCCGCATCCAGGACATGACACCTGAGTTTGCTAGGATCTGCAGAGAAGAATCTGAGATTGTTCATACCCAAGAAGACTCATGGATGTAATTGCTTCCTCAACAAAGTCTACAATGAGATATCACTGTTTCTTAACTCGCAAAAAAATGCATCTTGAATACATTTAGAATGTACACCTTGAATCCGACTGCCATTCAACTATGACCCAAATATTGACTTTTTGTTAAAAAAAAGTTTTTATTTTAATTATTATTGTGTTTTTTTATTTTCTCATTCGCACTTTTGCTTATTAATTGTTCATGCAGGTGGCCAATTGTCTAAGATGCTGAAACTCCGACCAAAAAACTGGTTATTTCTGAATGTGTCACATGGTTTCCAGTTCTCGACTGTGACATCATACCAAGCATTCCGTCAAGCATTCTGTTTTCTTTTTATGATCCAAATGAATTAGAATAAGGAAATGCTTGAGTTCTAAAACCTTTAAGTCACAAACTACTGAATACAATTAATATAGTGCAGGCACAATATAGCAATTCTTAGTTCTTGTCCTCAATTCCAACACCATCGGCACCTGTAGATAAACATTGTGTTTTTAAGTATATTTGTCCGATATCTTGACTTATTGTATGCAGAACACTCATGTGTTCTCTGTGTAAAACGCCAATTTGAACTAATTCATGAAAAGAGTGTTAACAAACTATATGCTTTTCACAAAAGTCTAGCTACACATTCCAGTACTTTGGAGGGATTGTGGCCTCTTGTGACAGACTGCTGATCTAGTAAGTCTGTGAAGTCTGTGTTAGAGGAGTCCCATTCCTCAGCGTCTGTCACAGCGAACCAATACTTAGTCTCATCACCCTGATAGATGGTAGTTTTTTCATGCACTGACATCCCTGTCTGAGAATCACACTGGTAAAACACTTGCGTCAGCTCGATTGATCCTATGATTTTGAGGGCTGGATACTTCTGAGATTTGACTAAGTTTGTGACAGTTTTCCTTTTTAAGGTCGCACGATCAATGTATGGGTGCTTCATCACACTAACGTGAGGTGCCTTCGCATAAAGAAACTCCTGGCTAGAAGTCCAGGTTCAAATAAGGTTAACAATCATGGTTCAAATCACCTATATGTGCCAGGAGAAACCATTCTAGAGAAGTTGAACTCCTTTAAAATGAACTCGACTAAAAGCATATCTAGACTGAAATGATTTTGGAGATGAATCACAAAACGTTGTCAGTGCGCCATAAGGCCAGGCATATCAACTCACAAATAATGTTATGTACCTGGTAACGAACATGGTGCTCAGCCTCAGTGCTGTTACTGGAGATTGTAGATTTGTTTTGGTGCCTGTGCAAGATGTTTTTAGTTGCTTCCCAATGATGACATTATTTAATTTATTTTTCTGTTGAGGGAACTGGAAGAACCTACTGAACAAGACCTCATACATCATTGCTCACTCTACTTTAGTATACATTAAGGGAGACACTGTCTGTAGTAGCTGCAGGGAGCATCTGTCAGAAAAGGGTTCCACATTACCTCAGAAAGTGCAGTGGAACATTAGACATGTCCACCCGTTTATACTATGAAATATGTATCTCTGACGCTAATCTGGCAACAAGTCTTCTCCATCTAAAAAAAAAAGCTATCAATCTGTAATCATTATTTATACATATACAGCACAGTATAGTTTTCTACCAAACATGAAATATGCAACCTTGGAGCTATGCAATTGTATTCATTTATTTACATTCTAATTTGACTGAAATGGTCAAATAAAAGGCAGGAATTATTCAAGAATATCACAAAACAGGAACAATGGAAATGAAATGAAGCAGCGATATACACAAAATTGGGTGAATGTTACAAAAATGAAAATGCAATTAAAAACTAAAACCAAAACATTAGCGTCAATCTGTTTGAAATTCTATACATTTGCTATAATTGAAATATTTTAATTAATGTTCCGCATTTGCAGGCATCAGTTCAGAGAGGGAACTCTGTCCCTGGGGAGCAAGACGGAATGCAGGATATTGATTTAAACCACCCCGAAGCCCGGGTGTGTTATACATAGTAAATCTTCTGACCAACTGGTCAGTTGACCAATTGACCAATTCAACACTCCTGATTTTTCTGGATGGTAAAATCTAAACCTGTCCTGCCCTGTGGGGATCCAGAAACCGGTTGGCCAATGCTGAACCTGATGCTCAGAATTGAATACCCATATAGAAATACTCCCTAAACAATGCAGTCAGTATTACAACCAATGTGGCAAGATGTCTGTGTACACTTCTAGCTGCTTTGTACTCCTGTCATACAAGTTCTGTCAAATAAGCTCTTTATCAAATCCTATGAAATCTTACTATATGTATAGTTACGGGTTGATCGTTATAATGCTGCAAGTGTCGCGAAATGATGAGAAAATACAATAAACATAATGGATTTCACTGTAATGCCTTCAGAGGAAGGCACTAGTGTTTCCTTCCCAAATGAATACAATAATTAGATTGTGTAATGCCCCCGTAATTTAACTCTGGTATCAGCAGTGTTTCACCTTGTCTGTTTGGTTAGCCCAGGCCGTCTGTCTTGGTGAGAAATGAAGGGGGTTAGTCACCACTACTGCTCTGCATGTATTCACTAAGCCTCAATACTGGCCTCCCATCTGCCTGGCCGAACGTTATTGAGTACCTGATGCAAGCAAAAGCCAAGTTTGCTGCTCATTCCTCCAGCAGCCATTCTCTTAAAACACATAATCTTATGCATGTATATATATATATATTAAAAAGCATAAATCGAAGGAGAAAAGGAAAAGTCTGAACAAGGGCTGAGTGATGGAGACTGGCTGCTGTGAGTTCCCCTTGCAGCCTATTTGAGGGCCCCCCATGCCCACCCTGGGGAGCCAGCCAGCCGTCAAAGCAAAAGCCAAGACAGACACTCAAACACAGACTCTAACATGTTTTTTGCTACACTTCCCACATCACATAGATGGGAGTCTCACATGGCTTGATGAAATTTCACACCAGATAATTATCCATTGTTTTCATGCTCTTTGGGGTGGGGGGGGGTGCTCAACTTGTACCCTTGAGTCTGAGGGTGAAAATTGTGAAGCCCTCCACGGACGGGATAGACACCAAACCTAATCAAGCAGCAGGTGAGCGCTTTTGCATCTCGCTCAATGTCGTCCAGTATAAATAGAACAGTATCACGCTGGAAGTCACATCTCATTTGGTGTGTTGTGTTTCAGCGGGCCTCCACTGAGACACTGGGCACCGAGGGCGGCTGAGAGAAGGCTGCACCTTTTTAATGGACAGGCGCAGGGCCCGAATACACAGTCCCTGCTGTGAAACCTTAGAGTAGGCCATACCTACAGCCCACAGACTCATAGCACACCGTAGACTCAAGGAGAGTAGTTCACGGTGAGGAAAATATTTTGGATTACATAGACGCCGCTGGAGTTCTCTTAATCCTCAAAGTGAGTAATATGTTGCCGGGAGATATGATAATGAACACTGAAGATAATTGGATAGGTATACTTTTAACTTCATTAACAGTAAGACAGGGCATTTCCGCATGCTGTAAAAGTTCCTTGTAAATCCTTGTCTTCTCCTGACCCTGAAAACAATAAAGGATTGAGGCACTATCAATTCATTTGCAGGCTAGTGCTATTGTGTCCGCCTCTCCTTCATAGCAGATTTACAAACAGGATCTTTGTCCTTTCTGGGAAGAGTCTTGAGAAAGAAACAAGTATGCCCTGTTCTGAAAAAAGATGCCACTAATAATAAGCCTGGAACAACATTTGTTTTTTGGTGGGGATAAACCTTTGTAAACGTAATTTGATTGATGACGTGCCAATGGTGAAGGAGGAAGAATAACCTCATACAACGGCTATAACCGCATGAAAATGTGAGTGCATTTCTTTTGTTTAACCTTTTCAGGAGGAGGTCAGAGTGGATGGAAGAGAGATCGGGGAAGGAAAGGGGAGAATCTTACAAAATGTGTTTGAGAAAACTCCAGGGAATAACATCTACTGAGTTTTGCGCAGGTGTGACAGGGGGATGTGTCACATTTCCCAACATGCTTTTTCCAATATTTAAAATATTTATTTGTTTGTTTTAATATCTGTGATGTTGCATCCCAAATAATGCTACATAACAAAAACAGAAAAAAAATCTAACTGATACAAGCTTTATCTATGGCAACCATTAGTATTAGTAATCTATTTATTTTCCATATTCTAGGTAGTTTCAGGTGTTTGCATTGTTCCTTCCTACTCTGTTATGGTGATGTAAATGTGTTCGATGTTCTCATGCAACGAAGATTGGATTTTACATTGGAAGCTAGCGGGGAAAAATATTATTAGGTTTTACACCCTTTAAACTTACAGGAAGTTAGTCATGAGAGAAATGCACTCTAACAGAGTTTATTGTTAATACAAAACCACCTTAAATGTGTGGAATGGGAAGTTCATTGATTAAAAACCACGCTAAGCAGAGAACAAGGGCAATTCAAATCAAGTCTTGGAGAGTGGATACTTCCACAATTTACAGTGGTTTTCTTTAAAAAACATCAACCATTTGCACAAATCTTTTTACCACAAACGTGCAGGTGGAACCATACAAAACTGCACATTTTGTTACAATTGACAGCATATGCAATTGTATGGTACAGTACATCACAATGTGTGGACTGTGCCAAATGTTTTCAAAATGGAACAGTATTCGCTGGTAAAAGCATATATTAGGTGGCAAAATGAAACAGAGAACTATGTATTAGAAGCATTATCCCAAGCATTATCCCGAGGTGCATCTACAGTATGTGATCATTCACAGTGGGCACAGAGAAGATGGGGGTGAAAGAATAAAGGACTCACCGAGAGCTCAAGTAGCTCTCAGCAAAACATGGATTAGGTGGAGATTATTAAATGTCAGCTCTTAAGACTAATACTTTTCAGCCTCAAAGTAAATCAATACTACTTATCTTTGATAAAAGAGGCAGAGAAGATCTGCCAGCATACAGTACTCTCTTTCAGCATGAAGGACCCTGTCCATGTTCGGACGGTGATGGAGTGCTAATTCTGATAGTTTCTCTGAACATCCCGCAGGAAAACCCATTCCCTCAATGTCGATGGATTGACATGAGTAAATATTGACGCTGTACACAAATCGAAATTGATCTGTCAATACCCAGTATGAGGGTGCTTATGAAGGCTGCCTGTGGAGTTTTCTTTTTCTTTCTTTTTTTTACAGAGCAGAGAGATGCATCCTTGTGTGTCCGATCCTACATTATGCCAAATGATGAGCTGGCACATAGTCGGTGGGCTTTGTAGTGCCTCCAACCAAATAATGTACACGATTATTGCCTTCACCAAATGTGTATCGGTGCTTTCTCTATGACTGCATCCACATCATAATTACAATGTAATATCACACATAAAGCGGAGTTCCTGATGTTTCAGTTTTTCTGCTCTCTCTCTATGAATATCAAATGCTGTCATGCTGGGGGGTGTCAAAGCTGTATAGCTCCTTAGAAGCAAGAGAAGAAAAACTGCCCCTCGCTTTGATAAGAAGCATAGCAGTGGGCCTCAGACATGGAGCATCCACTCGTGTCTAGCCTGCTGTTTGCACTCAGGTAGGGCTTTTTTGTTCTGTCATGTCGGGTGAAGAATCAGAATCTACTGCATATCTTGCTCAAATATAGATGGATTTGTATTATTGATTTGTAAATGTGTAATGTTGGTAGACTTGTTACATGTGCTTGTGTGAACTATCTCTATCTTGTTTTATGTTGACTTCATATAGCAGACTGCATTTTACCAAGAAATTAAGAACATATGGCCACTAGATAAAGCTCTAATTGTGTTGCTTAAGTTTATTCACCAAAATTCACTAAACTGGTGTTCATTCACAAAAATTCTGTTGATATGAATAGGATACAAAGAAGAAGTTTTGATTCATTATATTGGAAGATATAACAATTAATATATATATATATATATATATAACATATATATATGTGTGTGTGTGTGTGTGTGCCTTTCAGTTAGATGTATAATACAGAATATGGCCCTGAAATGTAGAATCCAGACAGTAGCAATAGAGACAGTAACAGCTTTGGCCCTGCCCTCAAAGGTTAAAGAAAAATATTTTTCTTATCAATAACCAAGTGGATGTCTGACTGGGATGTTCAAAAAAGTTAAATAATGTTGCTTTTTGTCTCCACTTACAAAGCCATCGTGCTGAAATTCCAATTCAGTGCAGGCACCTACACACAGGTATCCTCTGCTACTAAGCGAAAAGGCACAAAATTGCCTGCTAGGTAACGTTAGTAGCTAATATTGACGAGGTGATACTAATTCACATTTCTTTTATTTCTTTTTGTCGGTTATTTTGGGGCAAGGCAGAAGCAGAACTTTAATTACTACTCGGGTCTGAAATAACCTGAACATGTGCTTTAACGGTCTGATGGACTACACAATGAAAAACTTCTGCCGTCCTTTTCCCAACTAGGCATTTTTTATAGCCCGATTAAGCCGGCAACATCGTTTTAGATTATTTAAGTCAAAGTTAATATTATAGTATTTAAAGTGATGTAGAATAGCGTCTATCATGCAGCCAGTTAAGTTGACCTGATTTCAAACTAATTTATAGTATGTTAATAAAACATTTTCCAGCATTCTTCATCTCTCCTGGCTGTTGCTAAGGTGAACTTTGGACTTCCTGTCACTGTCCTGATCCTCCTCTATTTGTATGTGCTGCCCATTCTAAGAACACGTGTGTTTGGCTGGGCCGTCTACCTGGGTGGTTTTTCATTTTTACTGTCTACAGAATTCCAGTATTGTTTCACCTTATCTGTGTCAAGGGACTTGTAAAACGATGTGTTCAATTTAATCTATGACACTTGCAATAGATGTTCTAGTTCACACCCTGTTTGATTAATCACCCACTCAAAACCTATGATGACAGCGGTTATCACATAGACGGTTAATATGTCTATCACGCCATTACCAACCGCACATACATACTTTGTCATACAAACTCGTTCACGAAGTTACAAGACTAGCGGTACGGTAGACATGGTTAAATAACACAGAGATGACGGAACCAAAAATAATGGATTCACATGCTGTCCTGTCAATGGTACAGACGTCGATGGGTCTCCTATTGACTTCAACTTATTGGTTGTGGAAATTATTTTCAATCCCTCTACATTGACAGTTTGACATGTTGATTTCCTCAGAGTAATTCCTATTTCATTTGCGAGAGGCAAGAGGACGGTCATTCAGCATGACGACAATTATTGCAGTTGCCTAAGACCCAGGACAGTCAAAATTATTGCAGTTGCCTAGGACCCAGGACAGTCATAATTGTACAGAATATAAAACCCAAAATGCTAAGTACATGCCTTAAGATACTGCTCGTATTATTGCTGTGCTGTTTGTTGTTGAAATGTAACATATTTCTGCTCTTGTCTTTCCCCGGTTTTTACACATTTCCAAACTTATTTCAGATTTTCCCCATTTGCCATACTGAGATTATGATTCCCTGAATTAACCTGCATGTTTTTGTCTACTCCAATAAAAGGGTATTTGCCCAGTAATGCACCCAAAATACTTCCAAGTTAGGGTTCCAAGATTCACACCCAACACAAATGACTGTTGTTTCATTCTCTGCTACGACAACAGCAAGTAGAGGCTTTGTCCAAGCAGCACAGAACTAGTAGCAGTGTGCATTCACTCTAAATGTAAATGAGTGGGTTTTAGCAGTATGGTCAGGTAAAGGCATGGCTAGAATGTGATACCTCAGTCTGTCCTCAAACATGACAAATGCTATTAGTGAATGGGAATCGTTTTTTTTTTTGCACAAACAAGAAAATACACGTTACATACCTATTCTGTACATGCATTATAAACTGTACACAGTACTTACACAGACAAAACTATTTTCTATCAGGAAATGTTGAAAAGAGAAAATTAAAGAAACATGGAGAAATACCGATTACAGGATTTCAGATGTAAACAGTCAATTTGGATCTCAGCAGGAAATAAGAAAGGAATGTCTCTCCGAAAACACAGATCCGTCTGTGGATTTCTGCCGGTGATAATATGTTTGATGTGTCTGACAGGTAAGGCTCTGGCCTTAGCTGCTGGTGGCACTCTGACTCGTGAGAGGAGGTGGAGAGTTCCCGGGGGTAGGGGCATCGGAAAACCCACCAGGCCCACCCACAAGGAGAAGCCGCCACTTGAGTGGCAGGAAACTGCGCTCGTCTACAGTCGGAGTAACACCTGCAGCGTTACACACCTCCGCTCCCCCCCACACACAACCACCCACCCACCTTTGCTCTCCCCAGGGGTCTTTCCCCATAGAGCCTGTCACTCTTCAGGCTCCCCGCTATTCAGCCACATTCGTGGCTTCAGAACTCACAGTCATTTGGCTGTTTACTTAGACTTTAAGGTAGACTGAGCTCAGTTGATTTTCCAAGAGCAACAATGTATAGATCCTGGGGTGAGCCGAGGCTCGCAAGATGCAAGACTCGGCTCTCGCTCAGTCACACAGTATGTGCACGGGCTCACTTCACGCTGCTGCAGCGTGGAAGCCATTGGGCAAAAACAGAGGTGAAGAGGTGCATCATGGTTGAACGGTTTTAGTTGTCAGGGAAAATGACCCCCTACGTTGTTTACTTTCTGTGTCTACATCAATTAGCTGAATCCACCTTAAAGAAAATATGTTCCCAAAATGGAAAAGGAGAGGCCTAAGATACACCCTCTGGCCATTTAAGGCTTTTATCCTTATAAATAATCTCTTGCAATCTTTCATGATATATGGTGGGTTTTTTTCATTTCAGATGTTCTACAATACAGTAAATGCATTTAATAGTAAAGAAAAGTAAGTCCCCAGCTAAATTCAAGCCATCAAATTAACTATTGTAAGTCTTTCAAAACTTAACAGAATAATTCAATTGTCATTAAAAAGTTCCTGTATTACCAAAATGCCAGAAGGTAATGGAAATGGCATTTGAACTAATGTAGAGAATAACAGACACTTAGAGCAATTTGAGGTGATTTGTTTGAACATTCAACATCAAATTGTCATTACCCTCTGTACATGACTATGTTTTACTAGGAGTCATTACTTTCCCATTCCCATAGCCACAGAATATAGGGTACTCGAGGTGCTGCAGCCCCCAAAGATAAAATAAAAAAATTACATTTTGTAAAAAAAAGAAATGATATGAATCCTCTCTTAACAGACATAGATAAAACCATTTAAAGTTCACCAGAGAGCATAATTTAGCCACAGAGGATTAAATGTTTCTAAATTGCTATGCAGTACATTTTATCACAAGTGCACATTGCTACGTTCGGGATGGACACAATTTGGGCAGCGCGTGTACCAAATATTGAACAGATTGTAACATTGAGCCATGGACATATTAACCGAAGAATGATTTTGGCACCTCTTACCCCTGCAATTTGACTGTTAAACTAATGGGTACACTTGCAGTGTCTGCCAGTCCTGACTAGAATTGGTAGTGCCAACTATATTTCCATGTTTGTTCGTGGCTGCCACATTTCAAACTACAATTGCGAGAAGAGTGTTTTTTTGTATCAATTGCCAAAATACAGATTTCGTCTATAGAACCTAAAATAATTACTTACTACCTTCTCTATATTTTTAGTTTTTTGCATGTTTAAAAAAACTGAATTGGTTCTGTAACATACATGATGCAACTTTTCTCCGTACATGTGGTAATGCTTAAAACACCTGTGTTTATACTCATGGCACTACAGAAATACTATTGTAGCTGCATGACATAAGTAACCCTCCACAACAATGCCCATACTTGCAGACAATGTTGCCTCGATGAAACAAAAGCCAGAAGTCATGTGGATATCTTTGATGCTGAGGGCGCCTCTACCAAATATATGCAGCTCAGGTAGACATGAGGTTAAGGACAGTGTGGCCTTGACGTGACACCCATGTACACAGCGAAGCCACTTACCTGCCAATCCACTGGCTGATCGCTAAAGGACTGGACACGGATCTGCAATATCCAGAGTCAGCAGGTAAACAAAGAATATACTGGGCTTTACATTGAGAGTGCTTTGACCTCCAGGAGAGACAATTGGGGTCTTTCTCTAAAGCATTGCAGTCACCAAGCCTGTCCTCATGCATCACTTTGCTGCTTAGTTCTAAATAAAAGGCGACAAATTGTTCTCTGCCGCTTTCGCCCAGTGTAACAGCCTGTTATATGGCGAGTATACACAAGTCCACATTTGATTTTAAGAGATTGCGGCAATAGAAGGTGGTTGGACTGAAGGGTGCATATGCTCAGTCTCTGACGTTTTAAGGCATTTGTCTAATCTTTTCAAGTTGATGGATGTAACAGAGGGGGAGTTGAGGTATACAAATGAACAGTATGTTAACAATACTTGTACATGGAATTGGTAGTTTCAGTGTTTCAGGTCCGCTGCAAACCCTTGGAGGACAAAGGCAAGGGGTACAGATTGTCCTGGAAGATGGCTAACATTGGAGCAATCATTAATCACCAAGGCCAAATCGTGGTCTAAAATTACACATTGCACACAAAACACATTCTGTAAAGTAAACTTGTGTGCGTGTGTGTCCTCCTGTGTGCGATATTGCTTATATGCTATAACAGAACAGAGTAAAAATGAGGCTGCTCTAAAGCAAATTTTCTTTCTATCTCCTTCATTCTACATGTTTTTTGTGGGGATTTTATAAGCGTATAAACTATAGACTACATTTAATGTTGTGTCATTATTAACAGTGACACAAGCCCGGTACTTCTTTCTCCTCAAGCACTGTAGAGTTTCTTTCTCAATGTGATTGCTCAATTTCATGTTTATCATCCATGACATTGGTGAAATGTTTTCCCAGAGTCACCTCATAAAACCCGCATTTACAAAGTTGGGCTCAGATTAGTCCATTAGCCAAATTACCTAGCCATGCAGTTGATTTCCAAATGCGTTGTCTTCAATCTGCTGCACAGCATGGGACCTCTCTTCTAGATGGTCTAAAATAAGAGATATTTGAAAAGCAAGATTCCAACACAACAAAGCACTTTAAAGTAAGGAAACAATCTGAGTGTTGCTAGGGTGGATGAGTGCATTTGTCTTGAATAACTTCTTGTTTTTTGAGTTGCTGATCAGTTGAATCTAATAAATGTTTCCTTTCATCCATACAAATGTAACAAAATTAACTTAATTAAGCTAGTTTATTGTTTTCTTTTCAAATATATTTATTCAAAATCTGGACTGAGCTTTCTCATAATATCTGGAGATCTACCAAGGACCGAAATAAAGGACATTCAGATCTACATCGAAGTGTTTCTTTGTAGTTGGGAGAATTGAACGGTTTGGTTGGTGATGAGCTCGGGGAGTGACTTCTTCAACTAGGAGTCCTTCGGAGTGCGGCTGTTCATCATGGAGGACAAGGTGTGAGTGAAGGGCGGTTCGGCAGCTTTGGAGAGGTTGCGGTTGGATGCCAGAGATGGCGAGGTGCTGGTTAACCTTTGCCATAACCCGGCAATCAGTCAGGCTCGGAATAATATGAACATGTCATCAAGTCTGATTTACATTAAATAGGGGCACTGAAATGGTCAGCGCACACACTTTACAGTGCTGATAAGGAGGTTCAAGTGACACAGAAATCAGCAGATGACCCTTCACCTCTATGATTGAGGTCCTGATTGCTGAAAGGAAATGGCTAGAAAAAAAGAGGAAAGGTCAGTGAAAAGGGCACAACCTCTGACAGTTTCATAAAGACTTCCTTTAGGAGACATGTTGGCCTTCAATATCATTACATCAGGTCAGTAAGTCAGCTAGAAGCACATCTAGTCTCTGCAGATGGTTTCCTCCTTCTCCGCCACCTTTTCTCACTTTTTCATTACGCCCGAATGGAAAGGATGAGGAGATTAGAAAGCATTAATTCCAAAGTACAATCACCTCCATTTTCTCTCATTCAGCTGTGCTCTTTGAGACAAGTCTGGACTCAAATGCTGTGACTTGACCTCTTATTTGAATAAGTTAATATGGTGGAATGTTTGTGGGGGCAGAAATGGAAGCCTATCTGTTCCATACAGTAGGCCTGGGAGAATTTGATTTATTTTCATCTGACACTGTGAAGGTGTCATTTCCCTCCTCAGGTTGTTATCGTAGCAGAGGCCCTGACAGCTTCAAGCTGCTTTTTCAAGAACAGTCAAAAATGTCTGAATAGAATGCTTTAAGAAGGAGAAAATGACTTATCATTCTGTGTACAGATGTTGGGTTCAGTGCCATATTACATAGTATTAATAAACAGAGTAAACATTAACACAATGCTATGTTTATGGTATTTCCAGTATAATTCAAGGATTAGTGTAAATACGTGTTAATCATCTTTCAGTGAACAGTAAACACCTTACACTGATTATAACAATTGTAGTCCAATGCTCAGCCGGAAATTATGTCTGAAGATTCTCCAAATCCAAATGTAGTGCCTTGTGAAAAAATATGAATTAATAAATCAAAGATAACTATTGTACACTAGACAAAAACACAAAAACAATATCATTATACAGTAGTGTTATTACACTTCTAAAAACATGGTTCGATTTGAAAATAACCCTCATCTTCAGGAGCGTGAGCAGATTTACTCAGAAATAGCAATCCTTTCATATAACCGACCAAAATAAGGGTTTTAGTTACGATGTCTCTCTCATCCATAAACGGCACAGCGATCTACCTCACTTTCCAATCATCTAAATCCCGTCACCATTAAAGATTAACCACACATACAAACACACCGACAGCCAGAGCAGATCAGAGACTACACCGACAACAGATATTAGTAAGCCTATTAGTCATCCATACACCAGGTAGCGATCTCCATACTGAATGAGACATGCCACAGGAAGTACGCGATAGGTGAGCCTGGTCAGGTGTCAAGGTAGGCTGCCACTTCAATCCAGACCTTGTCTGGGGCAAGGTGATATAGTCCACTCCCAATACTAGTTTTTGTACAGGTGACAGAGTGATCCATTTACTCTAGCGTGAGGACCTCCGCCGTCAATGTGAATGTGTTTCTACTCTCGTCTCAGGTCTGTAGTGGGGAGAGAAACGGCACACAAGGATCATCCAGCATTAGAGGAGAGGTGTAATCTCTTCTCGACACCTTTCTGCGTACAGGGCTTCCGGCAAATACCGAAGTACTGTATGCAAACGCATGACACGTCCCCGATGCGTTCTTAAAATCCACATGAGGGCAGCAAAACATACTTTTCAACCAGTTCTTTTGTAGGAGTGCGGGATCCGTCCTGAAGGACAATGCACTAATGATGAAATAAATCACGCCACATTTATTCACACACTATCACTGCAATATAGGTTAGTCTATGATCCATTTTAGTCTCCGGCGACGCTGTAGGCATTCAACAGTCCGCGGAAACGACCTCTATTTTTATCATCACCGTGGGCCGATGTTCAAATCAAACACATCCACCCGAATCCATTGAAGAGGGTGAATTGACGCGTGTGTATTAGAGACGGGGGCTACTCTAATGGGGCGTGCCGTTGACGTAGCGGCTTATGCCAGCTGAGTCCACGCACTCCCGCTCACCTAATGGGTTTGCCCGGGGGGCGAGAGGGACCACTCGTCTGGACAACTGGGAGAGGGCTGATGGGGGAGGGGGCCCGGGGGCGAGAGGAAACCCCTCTGGGGGGCTGGGAGAGGGCTGTTGGGGGAGGGGGCCCGGGGGGTGAGAGGGGACCACCGATCTGGGTGGCTGGGAGAGGGTTGTTGGGGGAGGGGGCCCGGGGGGTGAGAGGGGACCACCGGTCTGGGTGGCTGGGAGAGGGCTGTTGGGTGAGGGGGCCCGGGGGGTGAGACGGGACCACCGGTCTGGGCGTCTGGGAGAGGACTGTTGGGGGAGGGGCACGGGGGGTGCCACTGAGCTGTGCACTGCAGACACCTCCGCTAATAGGTTTCATGTGATTGGCTCAGCTCCAGCTCTAAGGGTAATGTGTCACACTCGAAGTCTCTCAGCCGTTTGGTCTGTCTCTCTCCCATTCCACTCTACTCCATCAAGCTGTCCCTCTGCACACTGGCCGTGTTGGGAAGAGAGGTTGAAGTGTCCGCTAGTTTTTAGGTAACCAGTGGTACACAAAGTAGGAAATGAGACGTTATCGTGACGGAACGTGGTATAAGTCCACATGCATTCTTTGTCATTTCATTTTTGAACCATTGCTGTGTTCAATAAATCTCTGTGTGCTGATTCAATGAGAAAACGCCAAAATGTATTTTTTATTTGCTCTGAGGAAAACACTTTGCTCTGAAACGTGTCAGCCAATATACTTATAGAGGGGATCAAGTTGCCAACCAGTTTTTTTATTTATACTTACTGTGTCAATTTCAAGGACTGAGCACCCATTAAGAATTCTATTTTAAAATAAGTAAAACTGAGTTTGAGCTGCAGTATATACGTGGTATAATGTATTTACCTGAGCCGCCTTTGAAATGCTGAATTTACATACACAGCCTTGATTCGCTGATACTTTTTCTATGACCTCGGGACATTTAAACCAGTCCACAAGCTAGTCTTTTACTTCAGCACAGCCTGGTGGTCTCTTGATAGATGATTTCATTATTGTGTTGGTGTTATTTAAGCAAGGGCATTAGATTACCCTACTGAAATACGTCATGCTTCAGGTTTCCGACGGCATATAGACTGTGTTGACATTGCAGATAGATATTTTCAGATAAACATTTCTGACAGCAGTAGCTGCCGAATGTATTTTCTTTCTCCCGAGCATGGTGTAGGAAGAACTGCATTACGTCCAACAGCTGTTGTACACAGTAAAGAGCAAAATATTTTACCAATATCAATACAAATGTCAATACTAAGATAGGTTTGTAAACCTCCCTTTTGGGTGGGAGAAAGATTTATTCTTGACCCCATAAGCCTTTTTTTTAACCTTCATCTTTTTTGGTTCACAATGAAGGTTGAGTTTGTGTAGCTCCAAAAAAAGGGGGTTTCCTTGTACCTTTGAACCTTGGAATGGAGTAAATGGTGCACATGTATTAAATTGACTCTTGAAATGTCTGTAATAAATTACATATTACAACGTATTAAACAATGTCAAGCGGTTTTTAATGAACACATATCTTACTTTCTGTTTTGTAAAATAAACATACGTTTGTAAGACTTTAGCTCATAGCCCAGTAATAAGCTTGTGCCTCGGGTAGTGGCGTCAGTAGATGCGTGACAGTGGCTATTATCAATCTCAGATTAATTCACAAATGAACAGTGCTCCAGCCTTGACCACAGCACCAACAACCCAGAGCATTGACATGAACTGACTCTGCAAGTGCCTTAACATGCAGCTTGAAGGCTATTCAAACATAGCCTTCTCCTAAATAAAAAAGCTAAATCTAGTGACTTTCTAAATATACAAACTTTGCTGATGATCTGTTCACACTTTGGAAAACAGGTAACGCACACAAGAATCATGGTCATTTCTCTTCTTCCCTCCCTGTGAGACTCCAGCATTTTTACTGAAAACGATTTGGTAATCTATGCTTTTAATGAGCATCTCATCTGCAGACTTTTTTCATTTAAATGAAATGTTGGTTTGGTTGACCCTGGGCTGTCAGTAGACTGCTCTGTCCTTTCCAATCCTCCAGTTGGGTTGACATAAGATCAGTCAACATTTAGTGATTTCTTTTTTAAAGGACTTATACTTGTGAAGTTCTATCGGCTTTTCGTAGGATTGATGTAAATTCATAAGTGCACTGACATGGATTTCCTTGCTTCATTCATGCAGCATCTTTCTGCTCATCTGATATCTTTGGTACATTTCTAACCATGCAAAGGTTTCTGGTTCTATCCCCAGGGACTAAAAGGCAGTCACCTATTCACAATGGTGTGACAAAAATAATTATTGCCTCATTTCAAAACAGCATAGCACACCATTCAGAATTCCAGATAAACTCTCAATGCACAATCAGGTTTTAGAACGGTTCACGGTATTGTCACAGGGTCTGCTATTGTTTTATATAGTAGCATTTTTAATTGAATGTACATTAATACAAACTGCAGCCTTTTTATTGACTAGCCTAAGGATTTAGAAACTGGGGATCATCTATTACTTATTTAGAGGCTTGTATCAATTGTCCTGAACCAGGCCGATTGTAGCTGATATGAACAAAAATATGAATCGGACAGAACAATGGCGTACTGATGGCGTTGAATCAGGTTCCCTGGACAGAACAATGTTATACATACTGATGGCGTTGAATCAGGTTCCCTGGGCAGAACAATGATATACATACTGATGCCATTGAATCAGGTTCCCTGGGCAGAACAATGATATACATACTGATGCCATTGAATCAGGTTCCCTGGACAGAACAATGTTGTACATACTGATGGCGTTGAATCAGGTTCCTTGGGCAGAACAACGTTAGACCCTTTGGAATTGGTTCTAGGTCCAGTTATTTTTATTGCTTCAATTACAAATATGTGTTTATGTCTATAAAGTGTAAACTTGTATCTGTATTCAGATGGCACTGCTGCTCATGCTTCTGCCCCAATGGCTGACCAGGCAATTATTAGGCTTCAATCTGCCTTTAGTGTCTTGTATATATATATATATATATATATATCACAATTTCAAAAATGATGTAAATTAGTTAGTGTTGTAGGTATAAGTCATGCCATCATTAAAGAGCAGAATACATTTAGTCGACTTTCATTAAGGTTTTAGACCATAGCAACATTATGTATAACAATGAACCTGCCACCATTTTGAAGCCACCAGACAGTTTATCATAGTGCATTTCAGCTTTTGAAGACTCATATGTCAATACTTGTAATGCTTCTTGTTAAAACAACTCTCCTGCATAAACTACCACCAAACCTTAACTCTATATTGACACACAGAAGTACAAGCTATCAAAAAAGCCTTAGGGACTTCCCTGCAAAATATAGCAAAACCAGAAAATAGGAAACAAAATATTAACAACATGTACACACGACACCGGTTTATGATTACACATGCGAACGTCTTAGACCCCATATGTTTTATTATACTGTAAAATCACACACACACACACACACAACAACAACAATCCCATCTACAATCAGAATATGGGGGCAATTTTTATATTCCCTGACCTGAGACTCATGGGACCCTATCACCAAATATGTACAAGCCCATGTACAGTAAGCTCTGTTTTCCATCAACATGTTTACAGCAATAACGCTTGCATGAAATACACTCAGGAATTGAATGACAAAGTAGCAAATGTAAAGCCGCAAAGCATCATGCCCCCCCCGTCCATCAACAGTGAAGGAAGTCGGGTTTGAACCATTCACATGCATATTAATGAAGGGGATCGTATCCACTGCATATGACAATTCACACCCATTCTACTGAGATTTTGCTTCTTCTTCTTCTTCTTCTTGCTAAATATGCAGTCAAGTAATATTTTTTTTTGATAGTTGCCCTGAAATAAGAGTTTGCTCGCACCACTCATAACTGCTGTATATCTGCAAATACTGTATAATTGGTGAAAAGATACAATCAAATTGCTATATACATAGAAGGCTTGTAATGAGTGGAGGTACCTTCCCACCTTAGACACGCATTTTAAAAGGATATGGGTCTATGACTCTCTAGCTCATTTCATCCTCATGGTAGGGAATTATATCCCAATAACGGCCTCGTTATTCATAATTAAGTCCCTTAACATCCATCATAAAGTGCCATTGTAAACCATGCGCAGAGGCCATTAAAGCGTCCCGTTAATACTCCACATACAGGCTGATGGAGATCGAGTGGAGATTAGATGCAATGGGCAAGGAGAAACAGAAGGCCCAAGTTATATCCATATTTGAACAAAAAAATCCTCAAAAGGCTGGTTTAAAAGGATCTGATTGAGTTCATAATTGAGTCAGGAACAGGTCCTTCCATGTACGTGGTTTGATACTGACACCTTTGTAACAAAATCATCCACAATTATCCTCCGTATGCAGGCCCTGAAATTGGAGGTGAGCTTTCCAGGTGCCCATCACATATCTGAACGTTTTCCTCATCTACACTTAGAAGTGGAGGAAGCTGGAAAAAGCTTTTCGGTTTCTAAAATCTGCCACACCATTCCTTCAGAAAAGTGTCTTTGAGGAAACGTAGAGTGTAATTTCACAGCATATTCTGATTGTGAGTTACCATTTTTACTTTATTTTACAACCCTCTTCCAAAAAAATTACTGTGTAAAATGCAAGTAAAAACAGAATGCAATGATGGGCAGATCATTCCTCCCTATATTTAATTGAAAATAGTACAAAGACAACATATGAAATGTTGAAACTGAGAAATGTTCTTGTTTTTGGAAAAATACATGCCCATTTTCAATTTAATGCCAGCAACAGGTTTCAAAAAAGTTGGGACAGGGGCTTGTTTTGTGATACATGCAGTATGGAAGGATGGCAGCATGTGTTACTCCAAAACCTGTATATATTGTTCAGCATTAAAGTCACCAATGTCATGTGTACTAATGCACCCCCATACTATCACGAATGTTGACTTTTGAACTGTGCACTGATTAAAAGCTGGATGGTCCCTCTCCTCATTAGTCCGGAGGACACGGCATACATGATTCCCAAAAGTAAATTCAAATTTGGATTTGTCAGACCACAGGACAGTTTTCCACTTCGCCTCAGTCCATCTTTAATGAGCTCGGGGCCAGAGAAGGTAGCGGCAGGTCTGGATATTGTTTATATATACTTTCGTCTTTGCAGTTTTAACTTACATTTGTGGATGTAGCAAAGTACTGTGTACTCAGACAACGGTTTTTGGTAGTGTTCCTGAGCCCATGCGGTGATTTCCACTACAGAAACGTGTCGGTTTTTAATGCAGTGCTGCCTGAGGGCAAAAAGAACACGGCCTTCCAATATTGGTTTTCGGCCTTGTCCCTTGTGTACAGAGATTTCTCTGGATCCTCAGAATCTTTTAATAATTTTTCACACCGTTATTCTAAATGTTTTTTTTTTACATGTTACTCCAATGTTTTAATTTCCGTTTTACAGTGTCCCAACTTTTTTGGAAACTGTGTTGAAATGTTTTACCTTTGTACACTGGACATGTTTTTACATTAAGCATTAACATTGCTGACTGCATAATGTAATAAAGGGGTATCTGTTCCCACCTTGGGATTTGGGTCTTAAAGAATACAGCCAAATCTTATAGATCAAATAAAGCTGCAAAATCAGGGATACATTTGTGATGACAGTACAACAGAACAGATGAACAGGAATGACATTTACTTAGATGGGTACAAAAGACATATCTGAAAGCCTTGCTCCTACTAGACCAAGCTTCCAGTCGAGTGTTACCTTTGCTTCTTAGCAACACTGAAGGATTCTCAAATAACTCCCAAACTATCTGAAGGTGCTTTCTTTATGGTGCCCATGTTGATCAGGTTTTCTCGAATGACCACGAAACATAAAAGTGTCCCAGCGACTAAAATACCCCAGTAGTCCGCATGCTTCATCCTTGCTGGACATGTTCAGTAATCACTACTTCAGTGTGTGGTGCAAGCCGGTGTCACTGCTCATTTGGCCTTATCTTTTGGAAAAATAGAGACGACTCTGATTAGACAAGTAACCTGTGATCTCTTGGTAAGGTGCCCTCCATGCAAAGCACAGCGGGAACAAAAATCTGATTACTCTCCGAAAAAAAGAGTGGCAGATGACAGCTTGCACAGCTAGGTGCCCAAGGCATCCACACGGAAGGTCAGTCCGAACCGCCATTTTGCGTTGCTTCATTTATGTTTACTGTTGCCTTTCTGCACAAACCCAATTATGTTGCCTCGGCATGACAGTCAATCCGGCGATATCGCACGCGGCACCCCACACAGATCAGTGGTGGAGGCACGGTGGATGCCTTCTGACCTGTCTGGAAGGGATAGATTTATAACGGATACTTTTTTCACTGCTGGAGCTCATCACAGACTGTAGTCGTATTGTGACAAAAGGACAGTGGATTTGCCACGTATTGCATATTGTGATGAATGTGTGATGATTATAAAGCTGTCATAATTATCTGAAAACTGAAGAGCACCCTCTAATATTCAGTCATTTATTTAACAACCTAAGTTCTTTCTGATTCGTGCCACATAATCCATGGCCTCTGTAATCATACAAATGTTTGTGAAATATTGATGGAGGGTTCCAATCTTTGTCCGTAATTCTGGTTTAGCCCTTTAGCTAAGCATAGAATATTGTGCTCCCACAGCGGGGGGAATGTAAGGTATACGGGATGTCATAGACATAGCTTCAGGGAACAATACATCTTCTGGTGAACATCATAGAAAAAATAAATAAACAAACCCGGTATTTACTTGTACGGTGATTGCAGAGTAGTGTGGTGGATGATTGACATTAACTTGCAATTTTCTTCCCACTTCAGCATTGCGAATTATGATTTCTCACTGTCTGTTGTCACATCCTCTAGAGAAATCTGACATGTATCGCGTCAAATTGCGCTGTATTTTGCTGTAACCAGTTTTAACAACAGATGTTTCCTTACGAAATAAATGTGCCATGTTCACTTTTCACCTCAAAGCCAGAGACAAGTACACACAGTAGGGCTGCACTGCTTGCATTTATGTGGCATACGATGAAATGTCCACGTGATCTCCTTGTTATAACTTAGTCCATTCTTCTATGTCATGTACAGAGGACTAAAGGGACTACCAGGGGAGCACATGCTCCAATACCTCTGAGCTCAGCTTTATGTAATGCTATACAGTAGGATGAACAGATGGAGCTTTGGTGTGTCAGTTTTCTTCGCTCAATACCTACTCAACATATAGAGCTATGACACGTTTTGTATCTACCTCTCCTTGCTGTTCTAGCATCGTCGCCTCAAAGCGAATAAAGCAGGTCAAGCGGAAACACTTTTCTTCCAGCGTCACGTCCATTCGTATTGTGATTGAGAACTCTGCTGAGCACATTACGAAACTGAGGAGTGGAGATGCCTGCTTTTATTTCCCTCCCCTTAGAGAGATTTTGAATCATTAAGGCCAATCGCTGTGGGAAAGTAAAAAGTTCCAAACCCCAAACAATCAGATTGGAATACTAGATTATCTGTTGTACTGCTCACATATTCAGTGACATGTACAGCTCTCTTTTATTTCGTTTCATATAGCAAAAAAAAAGATCCCCTTCAAACACATTTCTTAAGGATGGCCTTCATTCTACATCATTTTTACATCAAGCGCTTTCATGCGATACATTAGTAACCTATGCATGAATGCATAAAAGCGTATGCATATTCACAGGCACACTTCGGGCCTTCAATTGATTCCTGCGAAGTGGGACAGCAGATGAATGAGAGTGGCGATAGCAGACGTCCACCATCTGGAGACGGTGGTGGCAGTCAGGACACGCAGGGAGCCAATGCACCGCGACAAGCAGAAGAACACCATGCTGAAAATAAAACTCATCTAAAAGGAGAAAAAAAAAACAATGTCACCCTGTACTTTTAATCCACACAGCAATTATAAAGCCGAGTATGCTGGTCACCGAATACGTTCAGAGTTGGCCGGAGCCATGAAACCAGGTCACGCTCTACCTGTTTAAAAGGAAATACAGGCTAGGTGGAGCAGAAAGTAGGTGTTCCATCTGGCGCTCAGGCGGCTCATGAAAAGAACAGGGACTGTGGGAGCCAGAGAGAAGGGGGACATGAAGGAACGCTCGAACTGTATGTGTCGTCCGTTTCCCTGGCACAGGCCGCACAAAGGATAACTAGGCAGGTGGCAGAAGCAAGACGGCATAATCGCACCGATCTACTTGCTTTTTTTTCCTCAATATTGTCCCGTGCTGCTCTAAAAACTCTATGGGGCATCAGATCTGGGAATTTGGGTAAATAATTAGGCCCTCTGTAGTGTTTGGGCCTTGTTCAGTCCATACAAATGACTGGCCTGTAGCTACTTCCTCCTCTGGGATGTAGCTGTGTGTGTGTTCGTGTGTTGCACTCATAAAGCATCATGGATGAGGACATGATAGTAAGCGGAAGGCCATCTGCTTTTCCACTTGCCATGTCTTCTTGTGCCAACTCCTCCGCCTGCTTTTTATTTCTCAGGTGGAAAGGGAAGTGGCTCTTTGAAGGGCGGCATGAACACCACACACCCATGCGAATCTGTCCAAAACCCCCTGCATTCCGCAAAACATTTACATTGCCAGATGCGCAGCGGACTTTAAAACTGTGCAAAAATACAAATGCTGCACCTGTAAACCGACAATATAATTGATAAAGACTAGCACCTCACCTTGTGTCCTCACAGCTTTGGTAACCGCTGCACATAACCTATGTGTGGTGCTGGAGGAGTACAGATGGGTGGCTGCTGAGAGATAAGACAGCTGGGTTGAGAGTAAAAAGGTGTTTTAACAGCAGTCTGTTTTATCTGTGCGTGTGTATCTACCTCCCCAAGCTCCCCCTCCTCCTTGACCAAAGGATTTGGCAGTGACACAGAAGATGAGGCAGATCCGTGCCTGGTCTGGGGAAAGTCATTTATTTCCGTTGACCCACTCCGTTAAGTGGAGTGAAGCTGAGCTTCTTGATGGTTTCTCCTTTTTTTTTGTCATACTGCCAAAACTACTCCTGCAATTACTGCAAACAGAGAGTGTGATGGGTCTAAGATTTCGTTCAGATACAGGAGTCAGGACCCTTTCTCTCTTATTGACACCATTAAGCCATCACTAGGGTCGAGCAGTGTGAGACAGGGAGCGTCTGTCGCTCACCTATGGCCACCCAACAGCTGTTTAAGACAATTTTCATCAGGTTACAAACCAAGAAGTTCCTCAGTATTGTATTCCAAATTCAGCAAGGGCATGGTTGGATGACATTCACTATTGTCTTATAACATCTGTTACAAAACAGCATGCGTTCCCGGATTAAAGTTGTAGAAGGTGGTCAAAGTCAAACTCAAAAAGGTGTGTGATAAGGCTTTCTCATTCAACAGCACTTGGGCTTTCCAATCCTGAAAATGGATTCAAAACTTTCTTAAGCTGTAGAAATGTAGTCTTCCAATGATAATAACAGAAGAAAGCAATATATACATGTTTAAACCAGTTCATGGGGAGAGAACAGAATTTGAATAAGAAGTTTAGCCATGCACTGAAGCGGCAGTTGAATGGTGGTCTAATCCAACCTGTGTCAGCAAAGAGCCTTTAATCTCTTCACGGTTTCTGTTATCGAACAACAACAGAAACTCCACCTATCAATTTCTAAATGTAAAAGATGAATATGTGTTTTTTAACAGATGGGTCGTACCCAAACATGAAGCCTATGTTGAATGTTATGATTGCTTTGGTAACTATTTGTGTACTGTAAGAGCTGTTTATCAGCAGGATGTCAGCACATTGTGTGAAAATTGTGACACGAAAAGCCATTAATTCCATTCCATTTGCATATCAGTCCCATGTTTTCAGAGCCACTGTAAATCATACTTTAAAGTAGCCATAGTGGTCTCAGTCGAAAGCAATCAGCTAAGAAATACTAAAGTCAATTGATTCAATGCATTTGGGCATGAGGTGTGAGCCCAAATACACTTATTTGTATATTTTTGGGTATTTTTTTGCTGTGGAAGAATGACCGACAATAAGGATGTTAGCTAGCAAGATTTTTTGATTCGTCATTCCCCCTGACAGTATAACTCAATAACGTAGAGTAGGCTAACATTAAAGCTATTATTTTGGCAAAATATGATTGTGGCTAATTATGCATTTCACTGAAAACTAGGCTTCAGATTATTTGTGCATTTGGTGAATAGCAGTGGATGATATTGACATACATGTTTGCATCCATGCCAGAGACTGCAGACATTAGGAGACAGACATGCTGCCTTTCGCCTGTCTTAAATTTTCTTTATGTACTGTATGTATAGTACCTGAGGAAACTGTGGAAAAATGCCAACCAATATGGAGAACGTCTGCTGCCAGGAGATTCTAAGGTTTGAGACTTTTCAAGTTAATTCAAATTACTATTTTGTTTACCATTACACTACACTTTAAAATAACTTTCAATTGGTTAACAGTAAATTTGGGCAAGAGCAACCAGTAAAACCATGCAGTTGAATGACGCTTTACCCTGTTCTGGTGACAGTCAGAATCCGAATGTAACTATCCCTATCCTTCCTGATTGATTCTTCTCCAGTTTGCATTTGCTAGTGTCCTTCTTACTACCGGTAGCATTAGGCGGTACCTGCAGCCCATTCAGGTTGGAGAGACATCCCAGCTCCTCCAGGATGGCACATCCATACGCTGTTGCGAGAAGGTTTTTTGTGTCACTCAGCATCTAACAGGAGATGAGCAGGTGACATGTGAGGGCAGTGCCCGCCCTATAGAATTCTTTGCCCCCCCCCCCAAATATCACAGCTTCATGAGTAAAAAAAAACATATTTTAAGTTTCAAAATTACATATATTTTCGGAATATATATAAACATGTAGTGCTTTAAACTATTTTTGTTTTGATTTTTACTTGTTCTTCAATGCACGATGGCTGAATGAAGAGAAAAATGGATTTCATTGGCAGGTTTACTGTCAAAGCCGTTTTTGAGAAGGACCTTGTAAGAAAGATGGTAATTGTGAGGAAGGGTCGACCAACCCCGTAGCTAGCAGCCCTGTCCCAGCTGGGAAAGGCTGTGTGAGAAACTGTCAATCCAGCAACTATGACAATTTTACCTGTCTTACAGCGTCGAAGGAACGTTGTTGTTGTGCGTTTGTTCTTGTTTTTTTGTTAATGACAATAATTTGGGCTTTGCCATGTCTGTTTGTAATTCAGTATCCTGTTGTACTGCACAGTGGTACATCCTTGACGGTTTCAGTCATCATGTATTTGTTTTTGTAATTAGTGTATATTAGGCTTTGTGTTAAATCACTTCATTCCACCCAATACCGTCATTGTGAATATGGGATGGGTACGTAGGATGACTATAGCCTATTAGCCCGAGTGTCTTGGTGAGGTTATTCGAAATCGGTTTAATTGCAAGAGGATAGCAATGAAGGCCTAGACTTAAAATACATGGTGCGCTACTGCTACTGTGTTGTTGGCTACGCTGATAATAGGGGATTCCACTAGCGCTGTTTTAAAAAGAACCAGTAGCCTAAACATAAAAAATTATCGTTTGCGCAAACACAGTATGGCAGGTATTTAGGCTGTAAAATACTGTTCTGTTTTAATAGAGCTTTTACATTTTTGATACTTCCCAATAGTGTACTAAACTAATTACCATAGAGAATGTAGCTTTCTTGCCTTCATCTGCAAATGCGATCGTAGATGCGCTTTATTTAATGATGTAAGCACTAAGCTACAAAGAATGTGTAACGACTGTATTTCTTAAAAGCTTTAGATTGAAAGCTGTGTATTTTGCAATTAAATTGCCATAGTAAGCCATGCATGCAAAACGTTTTAGCTTTCTGCCCATCGTGCTGAAGGTTCTAATCAATATTGGTAAGTAGGTTAAACATGCTTCCCATAAAAATCGAATGCCCGTCCAACACTTTTATTCTGGCGAAGGGGTCTGCATGGACGTAGAAGGGGATCAACCCAGCAGCAAGACCCACATATGCTCATTTGTGCAATGAGTTTGAATTGATATAAGATTAGACTATAAACAATTGCCTTTGTACGGATATTAAGGCC
The DNA here is from genome assembly GCA_016801125.1 of Novumbra hubbsi. Lineage (NCBI taxonomy): Eukaryota > Metazoa > Chordata > Actinopteri > Esociformes > Umbridae > Novumbra > Novumbra hubbsi. Next base: position 51,676 of record JACXGK010000525.1, read on the forward strand.
ACTCTTGTATAACTAGCTAATGATGAATGCAGACCGAAGCCCACTTAAACGAATGACCAGTCCTCTATGTATTCTTGTAGGCAGCTTTCTGTTTCATGTATTGCCTACATGGGGTCAAAGAGCAATTAATATAGTCACTCACCCACTCTCATTGTGGCGATACCACCTGAGATATGTGACAGGATCAACTACAAAATTACAGAAGACTCTAACAAATAATATGAATTCATTGTACTTGTAGGGCCAGTTTTGCAGTCACCAATTAAGACTAGTGTAAGACTAGAACATATCAAAAGGTTGAAAGCAAATACTACTAAACCAGGGTTGATCGATGCCCACCAAACCGGTTTGTGATGTAGCGTAGTGATATGTGAAACAAATGTGTAAGATGTTATTTCAGATAAGAGTTAATTACTTTACTGAGAACATGGTGTGAAGCTTGAAGCATACATCAATGTTTAATTATTTCTTTATCCCCACTTTCAGTGGTCCAACATTGATTTGTTGATTTGGTTTAGAATTCCATCAAGGCTGCACTGATCTAAGACCCGCAAAACTCACTAATATTTATTTTCTTCCAGATAATCCATTAATGAAGGACTCATTGCCACTATGAAGATATAGGATGAATCTCTCCACTTCTACAGTAACTAAGAAAGAATGAATTGGGGCAGAAGCACGTAAGTGACTGCAGTTCAGGCCCATAGCATTTGTAGAACAAAGTAGAGGTTAGCCTGTCTCTCTCGACATAGACTAGAGCATATCATCCCTTTAGTCTGATGTGTATTTAAACCTGACACAGCAATTTGTTCACGTTGTATTAAGTTACAAAGTTCATCATATTATGGCCAGCCATAAAGCATTTTAATCATTATAAATCAAAACTGAATGCGAAGACCAATAATAAAAATATCATGTAAATGCTTCATATTCCTTCATATTCATTCATAACACGTTGCAACACAAGTTTGTCTAAGAAAAAACATGAAACTGCATGCTTTTTCTACTCCTGTGCTGTGGAATCCTCCAGTTTACACACATACTGTCATGTGAAGAAATTCTACTTTCAAACAATGTCTATAGGTAAAGATGATGTAATTGAACCAAAAACATTTCTGACATTTTAAAAATGATATTATTTATTTAATTTATTTACAAAAATGCCATTTCCTACTGAGGAAAAGTTAGGACACCCTATGCCCCAATAGCTGGTATTGCCCCCTTTGACTAAAATAACCTCAATAAGACGTTTCCTATAACTGTCTACGATGTCTGACATCGACTGGGAGAATGTTTTTCCCACACCTCCATGCAGAATTTGTTCAGCTGTGTGAGAGGTTTCTTGCATGCACAGCCAGTTTCAAATCACCCTACAGCATCTCAATAGGATTAAGATCCAGGCTTTGACTTGGCCATTCAAGAACTCTCCATTTCTTTCTTTTTGAGCCAAGTCAAAAACACTGTTAAAGAATCAGTGGTCAGGTTGTGAAGCTGAAGGAACATGAGAACCAACCACAGACATTAGAGATTTTAGATCTTTTATGGTCTATTTGTGGTGAGATTAGACCAAGGAAATGTTAGGCGCTATGTGTGGCGCCACCCTAACACACCCTTGATCGAACACAGCATCCCTTTAATAAAGTATTGTGGCAGAAGCATCATGCTGTGTGGATCCTAATTAACAGCAGAGACTGGGCATTTTGTTAAAATAAAACATTGGATGGAACAAAAACAGCATAGCACTGTAAGAGAACTTAATAACTGAACTTCCCCTTTAATCTGGACAATGATCTCAGACAAATTATGGCCTAGTAAATTGACTGAACTGAATTCCTTTGAGAATGGTGTAACAATTTTAATCTGCTTCCAACCAATCTGAACAAACTGTCAAGAAGAATGCATTGTTATTAAAAGACAGCTGATATTGCAGCAAATGTTGTCTCTACCACATATTGGTACTTAGTGATTGCATACGTATTCAAACATATTTGATATGCTTGATCCTTGTAGTCCAAAAGGACTGCTTTTAGGCTTTGAGTTACTGCAATAAGTAGTCCAACTACTTATACCTACCTCAAAATGTTGGACGAACAGCTAATTTTAACAGTACAGGAACACAATGCAATAAATGCCTCAAGGTCTATCGAGACCCTATAAGATAAATTAGTCTAGGCAAGGAATGCTCTGTTAGTTAGTTAGTTAGTTAGTTAGACATTAGCAATGAATGGAGAATACTTGACTTCTTTGTTTGTTTAAGTTGGGCCAGCCTTTTTTCCTTGAATGCAATAGGCTACTATTACCAGCCGTGGTTGTGGTATAAATGGTGTCTGCGTAGTGATGGGCTGCAGTAAGTAACTAATTGGTAATTGATTGGTCAGAACCGCAAAGATGGGATGATTTTAGCTTCCTCTCATTGTTACTAGCAGGACGGAATGTAATTTCCCTGCTTTAGGTGTGAACGGGGGGTGCAAATAATTATGGTTCCACCACTGTACTTCACTGTTTGCATTAAGTAAAAAATACACACATACACAATATATGCACACACACCCCTATCACTTTCTTCACGTTTGTACAGTGCAGGGATTTGCAATTGGCTTTGGGGTTTTATAGATAATACTTTGGTAACAGGGAATATTGTTTGGGGAAAGCTGATAACCTGTCCCAAGAAATGTTATATTTTAAATGCATTCATCCTATGAATATTTAATTTTTTTGGCACAATTATTTTTTCAGGCTAATAGACGTTATAGATTCTTGTTTGCTAACATCATACACTTACCCAAAGTCAAGATTGTATTAACAGTGGTCTGCTTTGGCCTTTGGTTTTCACTCTTGAATAGCATTTGCATAATGGATTTACAGGAGCCATGCTATGTCTTAGTGGACCATTAGGCAAGACTTTACTGGATTGTAATTAGTGGCTTCTGCCCTTAACCTTCATTAACATGCAAATGAAAATTTAGGCACATAGGGAGAAAAATGCCAAAGTGATTAGCAATTTTCACAAAAAATATTTATTTGTAAATTACGGTTTATTTCTGGGTGGGATTCACAATATTGATGCATGATAACAAAAGTCAAAAAATTGCATTTTATTTTGTGGAGAAACTAGTGTTCTTGAATTCCCCTAAGAAATGTGAACCTCTCACAACATGTATTTGTTATCTTGTTTTATAGGATTGTTTTAAGGTAGTGGCTCAAGTTCAATCATGTTTTTCCATAGGTATTCACCCTATTGGCGGCCCAAAGCTTTAACAACTAGCATTTGTGCCTATACGGAATGGGGATATTTATGGTTTGCATGTAAATTTAAATCACTGAATTTGGCTAGTTACACTGCCTATATAGTATGTTGTGTTCATATAAGAGCATTTGCGCAAATCTTAAAAACAAAACTTTGTTGTTGGCACTCCTTTAACTTGTTTAGTGAACTGTAAGTATTGGCTTTCCACTGCACAACAATGGTGATTGACAGAATATTAATAAAACAGAAGTTGATAAAACATTAATTGCTTCAAAGCAATCCACATGCAGCTGCTAACACAACAAAAGTTTGTCTCCACACTGTATTCAAGAAGCCCCTAGCAGCAGTGTCTAATCATTTTGTAGACAATTACAAGTATGATAGGTTTGTTTATAGCCACAGTGCTGTGGTGCCACATTATGAAAGTCCCATTAGTACCTATTTCAGCAAAAACGTATTACCCACACTATATGAGCAAGCGAAAGCACCAAAAGTAACCTTTCTTTTTTTGTTGAGCAATGTAAAAAAAAGAAAAAAGGCAATTCACTGTACTCTCATTAGACATTATAATGGCTAATTCTATTCCAGGTTTAGGGTTGCAACATAAGAATCATTGACATCCAAAACAAAACTGGTCGACAGGAAATTGAGAATGAGGAGCAGCTCTTGAATTGCTATTCTAGACCATGTGAAAGACATGACAACTAAAAAGTTAACCATGTCGTGATAGGCTTTCTGGGTCTTTTGGTAAGTTCGTTTTTCTGGCTCCATTTACCTGAAAGAGACGGCTCGTTTGGCTCCCGAATAGATTATTATTTAAAAAAGTTAAAATCTTCCATGTAAAGCAAAAAATATAGGCTAGAATTATGACTGAGCACTAAATGCACATTGAAGGGGTTACATCTTACCTGTTGTTAAATTGTTTTGTCTCTTTAAACTTATGTTCCCCTACTGGAAAATATACATGGAACACAGACCAATCCTCATTAATTTGGACTCTGCAGTGATATATTGTCAATTTATATGCAAATAATTGCTTCATTTTACAAATTAGGAAAATCATGGATCCAAATCAACATCTTATTTTACCATTTCAATTTGATTCCAAAAGTTCACTGGAAAAAAAGTTTGCAAACGACTCATCACCTGTGACCATCTTGGATTCAAAATATCATGTCTGATTAATGTGCAGATTAACGAGGTGACCAGCACAGGTAAAACACAACCCCTGAAAAACGAGATTACTCAAAACTGTGTCGATCCTTATCAGGACGTAAAATTAAGACAGAATGGAAATGTCAGTAATAGATCTAGATTTTATTTTAAAATGTCACTTTGCTTCTCTAGCTTCATTCTTATACGCCCACTCTGTTCTTACACTTTGTTCTGTTTTCTCTACGTCTATTCAGTCTAACAGCACTCTTTTGGTGGACTATGAACTTCTAAAAAAGCTCATCTATTTGCAATTCTAATATACTCATTTAAATTAAATGCCGCTTTCCATGAATACAATTGAACTTTTTAGACATTTTAGACAGGACCCTGCTGAAATTACCCGTGGACATGGACACATTAATCAAATGAGAAAAGGGCCATTCAGCTGGCTAGTGAACACATCCTTTGGAGCCAGCCATGCCAAAGAGGGATAAAGAGTACGGGTCATTCTCCTTTTGTTAACCCTGTCTAATTAGTCTGAAGTCACCGCCGGAAGAAAGAACTGTTACAGGACTGTTTTTACACAATGACAAAATAGAACGTACCTGTAGTTGATGAAACAATGTAGTGCAGAAATTCTGACATGCAGTTGGCATTTGGCCGCTGATGTCCATTAATCATTATGTATGGCAGCACATTTGTATAATACAGATGATTGTAGTCTACGCATACATTACATTGTTGTCATTCTGGTTTGATGCCTTTCATACTAAGACGCTTGTGTGCCCGTATGAATACAACAATGCAATTAGAATATTTAAAGTTTGTCAACGTTATTAACACCAGTTTTATGGTTATCGCTCTTAATGCAGTTATTTTTCTTTATTCGGTGAAAAGGTTAAGCAAGGCCACTAGCTGTATGGTAAAATCTTATTGCATCATTGCTCAAGACAGACAGCTTGCTCAATAATTCATAAAATTAGTTTTTCTCCTTAAGCAAGCTCTATTGTTTCAGTAACCTGCTTCAACCTTAGCGACCGCCTCTGTCTTATTAATCAGCCCTTATCGATTTAGTGTAGAAAGTAATTAAAGCCATGACAAGTGCAGTTGATTTTAGACATCTGTATGTGTCAAGAATGCTGAAACACGGTCGTTCCCACTAGATTCAAGTCCATATTAGACGTTTGTCCAAAAGGGAAAACCATAAATATTATACATACAAATAGGCCACTAGGGGCAATGTTGAGCTCCATAGCATTTAAATAGGCTAGTGGTTTGCTAGGGCAATATGGATATGAACATGGGTGATGGATGGCCGATTAATTCTCTTACTCCAAAGGTCATGTGCTAGAGACCAGTACTAGACCATCCAACATAATCTCAAAATAAAATGTCTCCACTTGTCAAATAGCAGCAAAACAATGACGGCATAGCATGACATTTTAATTACATCATGTGCTTGCAAATCAGTCTTATTGCCATGGTTCATTTTTATGCCATGTGACTGTCAGAAACAGTCAGTCAAACTAAGCAAATTGAAACCATAATGGATTTAGGTTACTTACCCTGCCAAAATCCAAACATCACAACAGTTATGAGTAGGTAGTGATTCCAATAGGTTAAGATTAGGGGTAAAGACAAAAAAGTGAAACTAGAGTCTCACAAAAGAAACAAATACCTTAGTAGAATTCCGCAGCTTACATGTACATTTACCTTCCATTTCCACGGCTGCCATGCCCGAGGAAGCCTCTAGTGCAGGGGTGCCCAAACTAGGGCCAGAAGGGAGCCCTTTGGTTTGGCTCACCACGCATTATATAATATAATAGTTTGATATAATGCACCATTACTAACGGCCCACGGCCCTCAGTCACGTTGGATTTTTGGCCTTTCATAGGAAAAAGTTTGGGCAATTCTACGAGTCATGCCAAGTGAAGGAACAATGTAAAAATTCTAAAACATTAATTGTGTCACGTTGCCGTCCCAAAACGGGCCCTCCTCTGATCGCGTGGTGATCCGGCGTTCGACGTCGCCGGCCTTCTAGTCGCCATCGTGTGTGTTTTGTCCTGTTTTCCCCATGTCCTGTGAACGCATCCCTCCCTGATTCCTAACAGGTGCCACCTGTTACCTAGGTATATAAGCCCTTGTGTGTCTAGTCTCTGTGTCCGTGATTGCTACATGTTACGTGTACTGGGAAGTGTCCCGTCAGCCTGTACGGCTCTGTTTTTGGTTCTGTACTTCGGTACAAGCGGTCGTAATAAAATACCTTTGTTTTGCCACTCCTGCGCCTTGGTCCATTTCCTGCACATCACGTCACAAATTGCTTGATGTGGAAAATATTTTCTGAAAATGAAGGTCATTGTTTATACAATACACATTTCAACAATGTTTATTAACAAGCTGTGGTATTTCATGTACAGGCTGATTCCCCAAAAAGTTTGGACTCTCTGTATAATGGAAATAAAAACAGAATGCAATGTTGTGAAAATAATGTAAACCCTATATTTAATAGAAAATACTACAAAGACAACATATTAAATTGGTTTACTAATGTTTTCTAAAGTAGAATTGCTAAGATTTTGAGGATCTAATCACATACGGTACATAATATCATTAAAAGATTCAGAGAATCAGGAGAAGATTCTGAACACAAGAGGCAAAGCTGAAAACCAATATTGGATGGCTGTGATCTTCAGGCACTGCAATAAAAACAGACAACATTTTTTCAGTTCATAAGCTGGCACCCCTAATGGTATGGGGGTGCATTAGGGAACCTTTATTGTTGAACAATATTTACAGGTTTTTAAGCATAATATGTTGGCACCAGACAACATATTGTTCAGGGAAGGCCTTGCAAGACAATGCCAAACCACATTCTTCACATAACACAACGGCATGGCTCCATAGTAAGAGTCCAGGTGCTAAACTGGCGTGCCTGCAGTTCACACCTGTCACCCATTGAAAACAGACAACATCTTATGTTAAGCAAGAATAAGTCATTCAACACAGTAGTAAACATGCCCCTGTCCCAACCTTTTTTAAACATGTTGCTGTCATTAAAGTGACAGTGGGCATGTATTTTTCCAAAAAAACAATAACATTTCTCAGTTTCAACATTTGATATGTTAACTTTGTACTATTTTCAATTAAATGTAGAGAGAACAATTTGCACATCATTGCATTCTGTTTTTATTTGCATTTTACGCAGCGTTCCAACTTTTTTAGAAATTAGTATGTAAAAAGACTGCATCAGTAAAATCTTAAAGATAAGAATTCATGTAGCCAAAAACAATTTTAATGAGAAATGGAAGTTGATTCTCAGACATAGTGCTTACTATATACAACATTTCAGCGAGTGATTGTTAAAGACAGAAGGGACATTTTTGCAGAAAGCAGTGTTCCGACAGATTTTGTTTTACAATTTTCTTTATGTTAAATTTATTGTAGAAAGGCAAAATAAGATAAATGCAACTCCAGTGCATATACAACTGTCCCCCCTAGTGAAACGTGTACTTTTCAATAGGATTTTGTTGATCAGTCAAGCATCTCACTTAGGATAAGCCAGCTGATAAATGACTGCAAAACAAACAGCTTTATACACGTTCAATAGACTATTGCTGGAGTCAAGAAGTTTATTTGTGATTCATATATTTATAAAGCGAACTGAGGAATAGACAGTACCCAGATTGAAATAAAAGCCCCATCCTAGCAATAATATGTGAACAGAACAGCCTTCCAGTAAATTTGCAGGGAATATGAACAAAATGACTGCTAAATTTGAAGATGGCAGGTGTAAAGCATGACATGTTCATTCTGCAGAACCCAATGATGGCATGTGGATGCCAGGGGGGTATTGAAGATGGGAGGCCTGTTTGTGATTGTTGAATTTACACTTATTTCTCAATGTTAAAGACATTCATATTGTCCTACATTTCCTTTGATTAGAAGTGTATTAGTGATTGAGACAAATACATGATGGCATACATTCAACATGTTTTGCAATAGCACTCTATATAAACTTTCTGTACATGTCAGTCTCAAAAAATGACACTCATGATTTGCATCATTCTAATTCTTGCTTGTATTAACCTGTTGTTATACAAACTTAACAGGGTCTCAGAAACAATGTTAAGGTTGTTTTAAAATCCCCTGTCACTACTACACCAATTGGGAAGCAAATTATTAGGTTGAATCATTGAATTCATTGATTGAAAAAATTATGGAAACTGGAAAACATGATCAAATATGATTTTTGTACTATCAGTGTTAAAAGTAATTTTTAGGACAAATGCAAAGATATTAAAAATGAAATATTATTGAGTTGCTGTGACAAGATACAGGTACAGTTGTTTTTTATAAAATTCCAGACAGTAGTAAAGGGGGACAATCGAAAGGAATCGGATGTCAGCATTAGCTAACATTTGTTCACTGCAATGAATTCCAGAAATGTTTAATCTATTTGAGTGACTAACACTAGATATCTATTTGAGTGACTGACATTGCACTCAGTCACATTTGTTTCACCGTAAGCCCTCACCGCAGCTTTCCCCATGCCGTTTCATTGCCAAACACAAGTCCAATTCACTGCTCCTCTGCCTTTTGTTAAGCTTGAGGGAACGAGTTAACAACTTTGCTTGCTTGCAGGGAAGATGTCACTATTAAACGCAAACTGTAAGTCTGAAGGTATTGGGTCCAGGGGCTGTCTACTTTGCAATTGGGGTTCAGCCCGTGTTTAACATGTCTGAAGGTATTTGGTCCAGGGGCTGTTTTCTTCAGCCGGTGTTTAACAAACCACCACCCATTGTGGTATGCAGCGCAAATATGATCATTACAGGAGCACCTCTAGGTGCATGAATTAGCCTGTTTGAGATGGTTTAAATTCCTATGCCACTGGCC